>CAUYRT010081500.1:0-95269 GCA_963574885.1 Lepilemur ruficaudatus | reverse complement strand
ATTAATTTCTTTCTATTTATAGTAGAGACGGGGTCTCGCTCTTGCTCAGGCTGGTTTCGAACTCCTGACCTTGAGCAATCCGCCCGCCTCGGCCTCCCAGAGTGCTAGGATTACAGGCGTGAGCCACCGCGCCCGGCCTCTCTCTCTTTCTTTTTCTCTTCCTCTCTCCCTCCATAAGTACAGTTGCAAGGGCAATGTTTATTAATGGGAATTCAATATCATAAGAAAGCTCTTATTTCACTTCCATCCTATTTGCACTGGAGGCACAAGACAGAGTGAGAGGGCAACCACGGAAGAAGGATGATGCTCTAGAAAAGTCAGTGCATGAGGCTTAAGAGCCACACGGTAGAAGAAGCTGGTACACGGTTTGCTGTAGGAGAGTTTACTGTGTGCTGAGGGGATTCCTGTTACATCTTTTCCTAATTTTTGGTAAAATAAAGGAAAAAAATTAGATAATCAAGGGTTTGATACCTATTAGTGTCACAGTTTTGATACTACACTTCAAAGATCTTCTCTTCTCTCTGAATAAAACTGTCCTCTTCTCTTGAGAAGCTGGGAAGACTCCATCTTCCCTTCCAGGGCAAGGAGTGATGTGTTCCTGGGTGACTGAACACTTATTAAGGACTTTCTATGTGACAAGGACTTTGCAGTATTCATACTACTTACTATTGGTGTACTCTTGGTGAAATTATGTCACAGCTCTATGCCTTGGTCTCCACACCTAGGAAATGGAGACACTGCCTATTTCATGGAGTTAGGAGGATTAAGGGAGATACCGGAAAGCTTGTAGCCCAGTGTCGCTCATACTTCATCTCTCATTGTTTGCTGATATGCTTAAATCCATCTGATCTCAGCAGTTTCGTAACAACTCTGCGGGGGGGGGGGGGGAGGAAGCATATCCACCTTCATTTTGCAAGTAAAGAGCCTGAGGCTCCAGGTAGGTGAGTGAGTTGCTTAAGATCACACAGCTGGGACCACAAAGCACAATTGGAATCCCAACCTTACTCTTCTAACACCTGAGCTGCTCCGAGGATGACACATGACCTCCTAAGGACCAAGTTGGAGCTCAGAATGCTGCTACCCATAGAATTGATCTCCCAAGTAAATGCAATTAATCTGAGATAAAAAATATCCCTCTTCCATAATAGTCAAGAAAATTCAAATTAAAAGAGATGTCAGTTTTTTTTTTTTCTCAGCCACTTAAATTGGCGAAGATATGAGACAGAACAGAGATGTTAAAATGTTTAGCTTCTGAAGTTAGTTGGCCTGGGTTGAAGTCTCAGCTGTAGCACTCACTGGCTGTGTGACCTTGGCCAAGTCCTCTAAACTGTCTAGGACTAAATTTCCTTGTGAGTTAAAGGAGGATTATGATTGTACTTACCACACAGCATTGTAGACATTAAGTGAGATTATCTATGTAAAGAGCTTAGCCTAGAGCCCGGCCTATAAATATTTAAAGAATGCCAAAGAAAAGAAGAGGGTAGTTGATACCATGGTTGGCAGAGGTGTAGTGGGACCTGAACTCTCATTTACTGGAAAACACTCAAGGAAGGTAAGCTGGTTTAACTATTCTGGAGAATAATTTGTGTAAGAACTTTACATGTTTATATCCTTTGACCTGGTAGTTTTACTTCTAAGAATTTATTTTAAGTAAACAATTGAATGTGGATGACGTTCTAGTCACATAGATGTTCCTTTTAGTGTTAGAAGAAGAAAAACCAAAACTTTGAGAAAGAACAAATGAGGACTGTCACTACCTGACATCAAGGTGACCTAGAACACCTACAGCTGTCAAGAAAAGGTGGGGAAGATAGACACTAAGTTCAATGGAACGAACTGGAGAAATTGACCCACATATATATAGTGAACTAATTTTTAACAGAAGAACAAGGCAATTTAGAAGCAAAATAAAAGTCTTTTTAATAAGCTGTATAGGACATTTAGATACCCATAAGCAAAAAACAAAACAAAAGAAAAACAACTTAGATCTGTACTTTATACTTCATACCATATGCAAAAATTAACTCAAAGTGGATCATATACCTACAAGTAAAATGAAATAACACTTCTAGAAGAAAGCATAGGAAAAAATCTTTGTGACCTTGGGTTAGGCTAAGATTTCATAGATATGATAGTATGATTCATGAAAGAAAATATTGCTAAATTGAACTTTATCAAAATCACAAACTTCCCCTCTTTGAAATAAACTATAGTGTTAAGAGAATGAAAAGACAAGCCACAGCCTAGGAGAAAAGATTTGCAAATCACATATCTGAAAAAGGACTTGGCATGCAGAATACATAAAGAACTCTCAAAACTCAATGATAAGAAAACAAACAACCCAATTTAAAAATGGGCAAAAGATTTCAGCAGAGATTTCACCAAAGAAGATACACAAATGTCAAATAAGCACATAAAAATGTGCTCTTCACCATTAATCATTAGGGAAATTAAAATCAAAACCACATTGAGATAGCACTGTATACCTGTTAAAATACCTAAAATTTAAAACAATGACCATAGAAAGATTTGGTGAGGATTCAGGCAACTGGAACTCTCATACAAATTTGGAAACAAATTTGTCAATTCCTGAAGAAGTTAAGCACACATTTACCATATGATTCAGCCATTCTACTCCTGGAGAAATAAAAGCATGTGTCGATACACAGACTTGCACATGAATGTGCATAGCAGTTGTATTTATAACAGCCCAAAACAGGAAACAATGCTGTAGTATAATAAAAAATATACAGTCATGAGCCGCATAATGATGTTTCGGTCAATGAAGAACCACATGTGCAACGGTGGTCCTGTAAGATTATAATACCATATTTTGACTGTATCTTTTCTATGTTGGATGTGTTTAGATCCACAAATAGCTACCATTGTGTTACAATTGCCTACAATGTTCAGTATAGTAACATGTTGTACAGGTTTGTAGCCTAGAAGCCTATGGGCCATACCATATAGCCTGGGTGTGGGGTAGGCTATACCATCCAGGTTTGTGTAAGTACACTCTATGATGTTCGCACAAGGACAAAACTGCCCAGTGCATTTCTCAGACTGTCTCCCCATTATTAAGTGCATGGCAAGATTATATATACATTTAATCCTTGTCCCTGGTTTCTGGTTCAAAATTCCTAAAACTCTTGGAATTTCCTAAGAGACAGGAGTGTCTTTTGTTATATATAACAAGTTCCCTACCCTACCTGAGGTTATGCTAATGAAATGACTCATAGTACAGTCCCTACAGAGCTTCAGGGTAAGACTGGTCAGCAGAAAGACCAAGCATGTGATTAGAGGTTAGAACTTTCAACACCTTCCTTAGGAGAAGACAAGGGCTGGAAATTGAGTTCAATTGCCAATGGCCAATGATTTAAACAATCGTGTCTAAATAATGAAACCTCCATAAAAACCCCTAAGTGATGGGGTTTGGAGAGCTTCCTAGGTGGCCAACACATCGAGGCACTGGGAGAGTGGTTCTGTCGGCCACTCCCCACTTCTTGCCCTACCAATCTTTTTCAATTGTCTGTTACTCAGTTGTATCCTTTATAATAAATCAGCAATCATAAGTAAAATGCTTTCCTAACTTCTGTGGGTTGTTCTAACAAATTAGAGAACTTGAGAAGAAGGTCCTAGGAATCCTTGAACTTGTGGTCAGGTCAGTCCAGCAGAAATGTGGATTTCCTGAGGACCCTGTTTGCAGCTGGCCTCTGAAGTGGGGGCAGTTTTGTGAGATGGACCCCTTAACCTGTAGGGTCTGTGCTAACTCTAGTTAGTGTCATTGAATTGAACTGTTGGATATGCACTTGGTATAAGAGAATTGGAGAATTGGTTGTTATTGGAAAAAGACATCACAAAGACAGATGTTCATCAATAGATGAATAGATATATAAATTGTTATATAATCATTTGACAGAATACTGCTCAGCAATAAAAAAACTATTGATATAAGCTGTCATGTGGGTGAATCTCAAAAACTTATACTGAGTGAAAGAAGCTAGACAAAAAGAAAGACACACTAGATAAATCCATTTATATATAACTATAGAAAATGAAATCTAATCTACAGTTGGCAGAAGTCAGATTGGTGTTTCCCTGGGGATGGGGACAGAGGGAGGGATTGCAAAAGGATGTGAGGGTGTTTTTGGGGGAGAGTGATAGATTAGCTCATTATCTTGGTTATGGTGAAGTGATAGTTTCACACGTATATACACACATGTCAAACTTATCAAATTATACATTTCAATTATTGCAGTTCATTTTACATTAATCATACATCAATAAATCTATTAAAATTTTAAATAATGAATGAATTGTATTCAAATGATTATCTCTGGATGATGGACTTCAGGGAGTTTTTTTTCCTTTATTCTTTATATTTTTCTATATTTTTCTCTATTTTAAAATTTTCTTCTGGTGAACTTGTATGGTAGAAAATGAATGTACATAGCGAAAAAAGTAAATGGTATGAAAATAATATATAAGGCTAAGACATCATGATTGATTTTACAGGAACAGTGCGAGTTAAGTAGTCCTCTGTGGGCTCATCTGGGAACCCAATCACCATTTATAACTAGGCTGCTGCCAAAAAATGTGCTCTCCTTTCCAAACACTGATCTTAAATTGAACTTTCAGAACAGTCGTATTTTCTTTTTAACTCTCTTAACAGCAGGATCCCTTGTTGCAGATTTTGTTCACAAATTTCTCTTATGTCCTTGTGGGTATTTTTTTTTTTTATAGTAGAGTAAAATGGTTCCTTAAAAACTGAAGCAATATTTGCTGTGGGAAATGCAAGAGGCGAGGATTCAGGCCAGAGAAGTTTTCTACTTGATTCGCCAGGAAAAGCTTTCAATGTGGTAACGATCAGGAAAAAGACCAAAAACTTTGTACCTTGTTACTGCAAATGCCTGCTTCCTAGCTGAGGTGACCCTGGTAATAGAACTGCTGGTGAACTAGCTGCCTTCTCCCGCCCCCGCCCACACAGCCTCCCTCAGCCTCTCAACCCCTCAAAACGGCGAGCCCTGTGCAAGCCTCCTGCTACTGGAGGGCTTCCATCCGGTCAGCAGCCTTACCAAGTCTGCCCCGACCCCCATCAGACCTGAACGAACACCTGTTTTCCAGTTAAGTCCTCACCATGGCATCAAGGCAATGATGCACAAAACTGAAAAGCAGGCTGGAAATTTCTTAATTGGTGAGACTCATGCCAATTCTTTGGGGAGAGGGACAACAATCAAATCCAACTGAATTGAGGCTTGCTAGAGCCTAAACAAAAATTTTTTAGTCTCTCTGGAACAGGAAAACTTAGGGAACACTAAGAAAACTTTGCACAGCCATTACAATGGCTTTTGAGAATAACAAAGATAAAACTCTATTTCCCACTATTTGTTGCCTTGGAGACCTTGCACTCTCTCAGAGATACAACCTGACCACACCTTGGTCTATTGAAAAGAGCTCAACCCAGATGATAAATTTTTTCCCTGATTACCCAAAATAGGCTCAGCTTAGTCTTTCTCCCTGTAGCACTCTTGTCACACTTAGAACATTATGTTGAATGTCCTTGCTTACTTCAAAGGGAAAACCCATGTCTCTCTTCTGTGAATCTGCCCCAGCACCTATCAGAGATCCTGACATATAAAAGACACTCAAAATGTATACGATTTATGTATACTGTTTTATTGATAAATTATAATTGCATAGTGAACCTTAAATAAATGCATCATTAAATGTATCAAAGCAAGTAATGGAGTAATGGAAGAATAGCCCAGGAGGTTTCTTATTATTTAATATCATCTTTGTTGCTGTTAATTTTGCAAGCTTCTTAGGGTGCTAAAGGGAAGTAGAGTACTACATTTACATTAAGTTGCACGGTTTTGGCATTCTGTTTCCCTCTTCCCCAAACTATCCTGACTGCCAACTTTTTAAGAAGTATCTTGTTGAAAAATAATTTCTAAGTGATTGTATATATTCAAGAAGGGTAAGGTTGTGTCACTCAGCTTTTCAGTTGCAAGCAATAGAACACAACTCTAGCTGACTTAAGCAGAAAAGAAATTTATTACAGGATATTGGTAGCTCAGAGAATCTTGGGTCAGGCCAGAGAATTAGCCAACTTCACAGTGCCCAAAATGCCACAGTGAACCTCTCCCTGGCATTGGGCCCATATGCTGTGGACTGTACAGCCAATACCTCCAAAGCAGGCCAGGCATTGCCACTGAGACAGCTGTCACTGCTGCCTCCAGAGACAGAGTGGATCTGCTGTCACCGTGGCCACCCTCACCAGAAGGGGTTATGAGTGATCCCGCTCATTTGTGTCACCAGCTTCCAATTCCAAATCTAGGGCAGAAACAAAACCTAGGTCCAGGCCCTTCATGCAAATGTGCTGGGAAAAGGAGTATCTGGCATGTTTACTCTAAAAGTGTGATCGCTGTCTCATAATGTCAGAAGAAGTGGACCAGATGCCAGGGCAATGGATATCCTCTGCAAGGCTGTTTTGTTATTACTCCCTCAAGGAACAGGAGGTTGAGAACATCTTTAATATACAGCTGCTGAACACCATCAAATACTCTCTGTGACAATGGCACAAGAGAAAATCAGTGAAACTTAGAATGTACATAAAGGCAAGCATTGGATAGGCATGTACAGAAATCAATGGGTAAACACCAGGAAGTCTGAGAATGCTCTGAAATTCTATGTTAGATTATGTGTATTTCAAAGCTGTCTATTGTGCAAAAAGCTTAAGAGCCTAGATCTAGGTTCCAGTCTAAACCCGTCACTACACAGACTAGATGAATAAGCTGAGTCTCAGAGAGTGGCTTATTCAAGGAGGCACAGGGTACCTTAGAGGAAGGACTAGAACTCACACCTCAAACCTTTGCCTACAGAACAACTTCCCAGTACAAGGTCTAGTTTAAGGATCGCAGGTGTATCTGTCTTAGAACAACCATGTCAATTTGCACCAAAGCTATTACATGTTTTATGAAACACAGAAGCCTATTCCTAGGCTGAAATTTCAGCTTCAGTTTTCATTAGGATATCTTATATTGATAGGAATCTTAACTGCTCTCCTTATATCCCCTACCAGTGACCCAGACATGTCATCTACAAGAAAGAGGGACATAAATCAAGCCAGAGGTCAGAAGCCCCCAGATCAAGCAACCCCCACATCCCTAGCCATGGGAAGTTCCCAAAGGGCTCTTCCTAGTTTAGCCTGTGTGTGTAGCTACAGAGGTCCTATTCAGAGGACTTTTCTTCCTGTGCTGAAGCCACCCCGCCTCTCACAGCAAACAGATAGCCAGTGAGACTGCTGATTGCATTGTCCAGCCATTGTCCAACAGTCCAGGTCTTGTGAACTCAAATGCCTATTAGGAGTCAAACAAATAACATAAGTGAAGCTGTCCAGAGTAAGACAGTTGGAAGTGGTGGGAACTATAGCAAATTGAAGGTGGTGTCTAGAAAATATAGGTTAGATTCCTACCTCACTTTTTACACCAAAATAAATCAGAGGAACATCCTAGATAAATTATATCTCTATCAAAGCAACAACTAAGTCTTTTATAAGACCTAAGAAATGAAGATGTCCACCAGTAGATGAGGCCATGTTATGTTTTCTTACTGAGATGCGGTGAAAGGATTGTGTGCCATATTCCAAGCAGTACAACAGAAAGCAGGAAAAGTGTCCAGCCCCTTGGAATAGATGAGACACATTTCAGAGCAATGAGGGGCTGACTTGACTGATTTATGAATCGGGCAGGACCATTGTTCAGGCAGGATGTCATAATTTTATTGGGATGTATTTGTTCTTTTTTTATTATTTTTTATTTTTTTATCTCAGCATATTATGGGGGTACACATGTTTAGGTTATGTTCGTTGCCTTCCTCCCCTTCCCCCCCAGAGAAAGAGCTTCAAGCGTGTCCATCCCCCAGATGGTGTTTTTGTTCTTAGTTAACACAAAATAATGGTGCATCTTGCAATTAATGGTGTCCTAGAAACACTGCACATGTATGTGCTTGTGTGTGCATGTAAGACCTATGAAAGGACACATGCGAACTGGTAGCAGTGGTCACCTCTGGAGGAACAGCACTGGGTGCCTGGGGACCCTCTTTTGCAAATTTCGAATTTTTACCAAACGCAAGTATTATCTCTTAAAAAACTTAATACGAATGATAATTTAAAAGAGAAGTGGTAGTTCTATGCGATAATGTAGAATGAAATCCAAGACATAGTATAAAATAAAAAAATAAAATAAGCAAACACATAAAGTAGGCAGCACTGCTTAGCTCCAGTCCAATTTGCTATGCAGGAAAGCAGAATCAGTGTGCCCAGATCTTCTAATTTTTCAAGAAAAGCTTGAAATCTGGATCTTGTGTGAAATCTCCTAATTTTTAAGCTTGATGAGAATTCACTTTTTTTCAAACATGATTAGGACAACAAAGCCCACCTGTGGGTGGGCTAGGGCCCATGGACTGTCACGCTGGGACATCCTCGTTGCTCTTATTGGTCGTCCTGGTGCATCATCTGTGCAGGTTGTTCAAGGGTGTCTGCTGAGGGGGTGAGTCGGGGATGAAATGCAGACCTGTGCTCTTCTCACTAAGCCAGACACCCCGGCACAGAGCTGTGTGCTCCTGGAGGAAAGGGCACAAAGGTGCCATCTGCTCACCAAGCACTGCACCAAACTCATCAAGTTTTCTCGTAGAGGGTGCATTTTTCTAATTCAAGCAATGGTGGTCTGTAGGTTAGTTTGACCACACCTAATGCAGAAGAGTATTCAGGGACTTTAGTTTTTTAAGATGAAACTTAAACCCAGATCTGATTTTTGTGCCATAAAATAGATCACTCCCCCGACTTTTGGCTTATGAACTGTTTGAGATGAAGGATTTGCTAGCTCAGAGAGCTGAGTGGGGTGCATTCACATGGCTTCACAGGGCTTGGAAGTCTTGTGAATCTCTTGGCTCTTAGGGGGTTGACCAAGACAGACATGCACGTTGTCAGGGAGACAGTTCTTTTAGCCTTGTTTGATAAAAAATCATCTGCCAAAGCTTTTTTTAGTCCTCCTTTCTGTAGATGAATGCCCAGCCCTCGGCTGTCACCACCACCTGCTCCCCTCTCCACAAGCCAGTACATTCTATCAAAACTAAACGAAAACAATTTAAAATCAGTAGGGCTGTTTGTTGTCTTGAGAATTAATTGAGATAATGCACCCAAAGGGTTAGCACCGTGTTCAGCACATAATAAACTCCCAGTAAATGGTCACTTATTTTAAAAATAAATTGAGATGTAAGATTCGTATGTAAAGTCCTAAAAGTCTTCACATCTTATCAGGTTAGCAGTAAAACGTCTTTTGCCGTAGCATATAAAAATATAAAAGCCCTAGGCTGCCATCCACGACTCCCCCAAACGCCAGCCATTAAGGGCTGTGGATTCGTGTTAATTTGGACGTTTCAGTCTAGATGCCCTGTTAACGCTGAAAAACAAGAGAGATGAGCAAGACAAACTCAGAGGCAGAAAAGTCACACCTGCCCTTTGGCTTTTCTCTCCCTATTCAGAAGCATCAGTTCTACTCAAGTGGTGCTCAAATTGCTAAGAAACTGGAAATTGTGGAAGTTGAGACCCTGACCCAGGTTTGGGACAAAACTCTCCACAGATATTCCACATACTGCCTCTCTCATGTCCCCACAACATCCACAGGTAAAAATCCATCTGCAGTACCCATGGCGGTCTTAAGTCTAGGTCTGTTTCTTCACAAGAAAATAGCGATAATCAAAGCAATAACGATGGTAGTAGTATTTACTTCATAGGGCTGTTTTAAGGATTAAATGAAGTAATACCTGTAAAGTGTTCAGCACAGTGCCTGGCACACAGAAGTGTTCAGTTAGTATTAGCTATTATTAGGCACTAAAAAGTATTACTATGAAAACTTATCCATTCAATTGTACACTTCCCAGGTACCTTCGCGCTCTCTCTCTCTCTCTCTCTCTCTCTCTCTCTCTCTCTCTCTCTCCTACAAAGACAGAGACACTGGGCCCTGGAGTAGGTTATAGTCTAATAGACTAATAATTTAGGATAGGATGAAAGACAGAGGGCACAGTTGTAGCATGATGAGGCGTCACCCAGAGGCAAAGGGAATGTGTCTGGCCAGTGGGACTTTTGTGTTTTGCACAATGCACATGGATCTTGTTGCTGCCTGTACTTCAGCTTGAACTTTGTTTTCCATGTGGAGCCAAGTGGGATCAGGAATTGGGTAATCTTGACAAAGGCATGACTCACAGAATGAAAGGTGTGAATCTTGAGTTCACCTACTTCGTTCCGTGTACTAGGCTTCAGGAAGGCCAATGCCCACATAACCCTAGGTATCTATGTCTTCCCTTTTCTTCCTGGGGCTGTCCATGGTGGGGACTTACTGTTCTCTCTGGAGAATCACTTGTTTAACAGACCTCTAATCAAGGCTACTTCTTTCTCATATACAACCTTATTTTCCTGAAGCAAATCCAGCAAATTTTCTCTTAATGAAGGGAAGTGAGCCAGACAGAATTCCCAGGTCAGAGGTAGCTCACTGCCCCTGCCATTCCTGCTGCTAAGCATCCTCAAGAGCAGATCATGGCCATGTCTGCTTTCTCACTGAAGGAGGCAGTAGAATGCCATTCTGCTGCATTGCTCAAGGAGAATGTTCAATGAAGGACTTCCTGAGAATCTACGGTTAAAGCTTAAACTGGAAACAACCTATTGTTGTTCAAGAAGTTTTACTAACTTTTCACTACCTGGGCTGAAATCTGGAATATGTCTTATTTGCTTTCTCCACTGGTTTCTGTGACATAATTAGGGGTAAGGGGCCCCAAGATTAAGGGACCCCCAACTTACCTATCTCTACCTCAGCCAGGGAGCTCATTTTATTTCAGCAAACATAAATTGGGCACCTACTGTGTGCCTAGTACCTAGCCAGGGCATGACTATTTGGAAGATAATATTTAATAGAATACTGCAGGTCCACAGACATCACTAGTGCAGCTAAATTTGTAAAACCCACAGGGTATTCATTTGCTAAACGTAAATTATTCACCTTAGATTTAAACTAGCTTAGAGGGAGAAGAAATCTTAGGAATTCTCAAATATTCAATGAAGGATCCCTTCTCCAGAATCCCTAATATGTGACTATTCCACTTGTACGTACACACCTCTTGGAAGGGGGAGATCATTCCTTCCAATGGATGTTGTTCCACCTACCACCTAGAGTTTTTGTAAGCGCTAAACGCAATATTACAAATAAGGAAGGTAGGATATCGTATGCCCTCAACTAAACATTAATTCCTCTTCTAATAGGTTGGAAAGTTCTTTCCTAAACTGATCTCAATGCAACTTCTGTCTTCCACTTATCTTGGTTCTCACTTTACCTTCTGAGTCATCATGGGACATGCGCTCTCCGTGGCAGCATGTAGAGAAGGGGTAGAGATAGCTGCCTTCAACCTCCCCATCTCCTGCCTCACTCACCCCACACTCCGCAGAGTCACCTCGTCAGAACGGCCTGCCCTGGCAAGTGCAGCTAAAACAGACCCTCCCTTCGCAGTTATTCCTTCAATCACCTCATTTGCTTTCTTCAAGCACTTTCCACCGTCTGAAATTGTCTTGCTCATATGTTTGCTTATTTCTTTATTGTGGAAGATAACAAGTGCTTTGAGGTCAGGGATCTTGTGTGTGCTATTCATTCCTGAATCTCTTGTGCCTAAAAGCTAAAGCACTCAACAAATACGTGTTGATCATTTGTTGAACAAATAAATGAACAAATCTGAAACGAAAGTCTTTCAACCATTCCTTATAAGATTTGTTTCTATTCTATTTACCTTGGCTCAGGTAACCAGGTAGCTCTATCCTGTAGGTGGCCATGAGGAATAAAGGCACTGAGCCAGAGCAAGGAACATCTGCTAACCACGTCCTGTTCCCTTTCATTTGGACGCAGTGTGATGCTGGGAGAAAAGCTAAAGCTGTCAGAAATTCTTATCTGTTATCTGCTGGCATTCTACTGTGTGACTTTGGAAAAGTCTTTCAACCTTTCTGAGCTTCAGTTTTCTCATGTAGAAAATTCAGAAGTAAGTCAACTTGATGTTGAAGGTGCCCTGGGGCTTAGAAGTTCTCTCAATGGAAGTTAAATGCCAAAAAGAAGCCCCAGTGTGGCTCAAGTGCACTCATGATCTGGTCATTCTCCAGTAGCAAAAGGGCAGTGTTTCCCAAACCTACATGCACGTTTGAATCACCTAGGAAGTATCTTTTATTAAATCAACTTTATCAAGGAAGAATTTACATGCAATGAAATGTACAAATTTTAAATGTACAGTTAGATAGGTTTTGATAAATATATACACCCATGTAACTACCACTCCAATCAAAATATAGAACATTACCATCACACTGGAAAGTTCTCTCATGCCCGTTTGCAGTCAATCCACCTAACCCCCTGCCCTACACAACCACTGACTCGATTTCTTCCAATACAGATTAGTTGTGTTCTTTCTAGAACTTTATATATATGTGTGTGTATACATATATATATATATATATGTATAAACACACACAGAATATACTCTTTTGTGTCTGGCTTCTTTTTCTCAGAATCCTGTTTTGAGATTTGTTCATGTTATTGCTTATATCAGGAATTTCTTCTATTTATATTTCTGAGTAATTGTATCTACTCTAGGAAGCATCTTAAATGTAGACTCCTAGGCTCCACTGATGCTCTTGACATTAGAATCTCTGAAGTCCAGAAATATGTGAGTTTAACAAGTTCCAGAGGGAATTCTTACTCAGAAGTTGGCTTTAGGTGATTTGTCTGTCAAGTTCAAATAGCTCCCACAATGCAGCTGTTTGTGGCTGTAGCAAATTGGCCACAGGTTCATTCAGGTCTGAGAACTCTCGTTCCTGTTGGACCATCTGAGCCAGGTCTTGTGGCTTGTCTTAGCCATGAAGTTCCTGGTGCCTGTAACAAATCCCAGAGAGTCAGCTCTGCAAATATTCTTATACCTGTAAATTGAGTTATGGGTCCCAGTGTTCACAGGTAAGTCTATAATCTTAATCTATAAAAGCTCACCCTGTCATGGAAAGGCAGAGGTGCTCTGAGCAGCCTTCCATTTCAACCTAGCTGCTGGAATTACTCATGACAGTTTTATGAGTTGTTTTACTTACTGTCTGGGAAAGTTGGTTTGCTTCTTTTTTATCCCCCCTTAACAAATGAGAGAAACGTTCTTTGAACATAGTACACAAACGCCACCTTCAGGAAGGAAATATAATATTCTTATCAGACCACAGGGAACATAGTTTCTTTTCTTACATGAATATTTTCCAAAAAAATCTTGAATTCAACCTATAGTTTTTTACAAACTTTATTCCAGATTTTTAAAAAATAGACTTTTAGTCTGTTTTAGTTTTAGGTTTAGAGCAAAATTGAGCCTAAGGTACAGAGATTTCCCATATCCTTGCTACTCATGAATACACATAACCTCAACCACTGTCAACATCCCTCACCAGAATGGCACATTTGTTAACGATAAAGGAACCTACGTCATTACCTCTGAAAGTCCATAGTTTACATTAGGGTTCACTCTTGATGTGCATTTTATGGGTTCGACAAATGTATAATGACACGTATCCACCAGTATAGTATATAGAACAATTCCACTGCCCTAAAAATCCTCTGTGTTCTGCCTATTCATCCCTCTTTCCTTCCTAAACCCTGAAAACCACTGATCCTTCTGTCTCTATAGTTTTGCCTTTTCCAGAATGTCATATAGTTGAAATCATATAGTATGTATCCTTTTAAGATTGGCTTCCATCACTTAGCAATATGCATTTTATGTATCCTCCGTGTCATTTCATAGCTTAATGTTCATTTCTCTTTACTGCTGAATAATATTCCGTTATCTGTATGTTCCACTGTTTATTTATCCATTCACCTGATGAAGGATACCTTGGTTGCTTCCAGGTTTTAGCAACTGTTAATAAAGCTACTATAAATATTTGTGTGCAGGTTTTTGTGTGAACATTAACTTTTCAACTTCTTTACGTTAATATGTATGGATCCAGCAAGCAGAATGTTTGCTGGATTGTATAGTAAGAGTATGTTTAGTTTTGTAAGAGACTAACCTGTCTTCCAAAGTGGCTGTACCATTTTGCATTCCTACTAGCAATGAACAGGAGACCCTGTTGCTCACCATTCTTAGCAGCATTTGGCGTTGTCAATGTTTTGGATTTTGATCATTCTAATGGGTGTGATCTCGTTGTTTTAATTTTCAATTTCCTAATGACATATGATGTAGAGCATCTTTTTATATGCTTATTTACCATCTGTATATCTTCTTCATTGAGGTGTCTATTCAGGTCCTTGCATATTTTTAAATTGGATTGTTATGTTTTTCTATTGTTGAGTTTTAACAGTTCTTTGTATATTTTGGATATCAGTCCTTTATCTGTATGTATTTTGCAAATATTTTCTTTCAAACTGTGCCTTGTTTTCTCATTTTCTTAACAGTGCATTTTATAGAGCAGAAGTTTTTTTTTTAAATTTTAATGAAGTCCAGTTTATCAGTTATTGCTTTCATGGATTGTGCCTTTTTTTGTATCTAAAAAGTCATCACCACACTCAAGGTAATCTAGATTTTCTCCTATGTTATCTTATAGGAGTTTTGGAGTTTTGCATTTAGATTTATGTCTGTGATTCACTTTGAGTTGATTTTTGTGAAGGGTGTAAGGTCTATGTCTATCCCCCCCTTTTTCCTCATATAAATGTCCAGTTGTTCCAGAGCCATTTGTTGAAAAGACTCTCTTTGTTTCATTGTATTGCCTTTCTGGGATCTCTATTCTATTCCATTGATCTGTTTCTTTCACTGATTCTTTCACTAAAACCACAATATCTTAATTACTGTAGCTTTATAGTAGGTCTTGAAGTCAGCTAGTGTCAGTCCTCTGACTTTGTTCTTTTCTTTCAATATTGAGTTGGCTCCTCTGGCTCTTTTACCTCCTCATATAGACTTTAGGATCAGCTTGTTGATATCCAGAAAACAACTTGCTAGGATTTTTATTGGTATTATATTAAATCTATAGATCAAGTTAGGAAGATCTGGTATCCTGATAATTTTGAGTCTTCCCATCCCAATCTGTATAACTTTTATTTCTTTTTCTTGTTTTATTGCATTAGCCACAACTTTCAGTATTATGTTGAAAAGGAGTGGTGAGAGGGGACATACTTGCCTTGTTCCTGTTGTTAATAAGAAAGCTTCTAGTTTCTCATCATTAATTATAATGCTAGATTTGGGGTTTTTGCAGATGTTCAGACAATCCATTTTAAACTGTTATGTGTATATTAAATATTTTGAAATATTGCTCAAAACAGAAGCAATAGGCACTTCAGGCCACACTGAACCATGAAAACTGGTTTATCAGGCATCCTTTTATAATTCAAATGGTTGTTTGTGCTTTAAATTAATTAAAGAGCAATTGCTCCTAAGTAATTTCACATTCAAATCCAGAAAACATACTTTCCACCTGTCTGGTCATTTCATTTTTTAATCCAATCTCTTGATTTGTAAAGAAATCTATCTAAAAATTAAAATGAATTCTCTTTAGTCTAGGTGTTGTTAAATATTTTTTTCCTAATTGGCTATAATTAAATACTATGTATTCTGCCACTATGGTCCACAGTTTGTTCACTTTTAGTTTCCCCCTGGTTTCAAGCATTTATTATATCTTTAAACATTTCTTGTGTGGGTAACACTGTAATAAAAATACAAAACAAAATTTAAGTTACAGTTTCTAGCTTCCAGGAACTTAGCGATCCATTATGGAGTCAAAAGAGATGTTGGAAATAGCCAAGAGACACTACAAAAGAGAGTATAACTAATCATCAAAATGAATAATACTGGTTATAAGTGCAAAAGGAGATTTGGGAAATGGCAAACCAGTGTGCATTGGAGGTATTGGGAAAGCCTTCAAGAGAGGACAATAAGGAAGTTGGTCCTCATGGAATACTTGGATTAACAAATGGAAATGAGAAAGGAAAAAGCATTTCTTCCAGGCATCTATTCAGCATGAGCAATGACTTGAGGTTGGGAATAAGTGTGGCATGAATAAGAATCCTGTAAGCAGAGCATGAAAAGAATGGTCATGGGGCTCAGACGAATGTAGAAGGGTAAGTCTCTCCTAGAGGGATAGTTGGTTGGAGAGGATTTTTGATACTTTTATGGAACAAACAACTATGATTTAGTTTCATATTTGATGTAGCTCTTATAAATAATAACTACCACAAATATGACAGAATGATTAAAATGTGCCCCTTCACAATGTTGGGATATAGGATGTCCTTTCCTCCCTTTCCCACTACATTTTTGGAAGTCAGTTAGGGAGCTGTCTTGGCTGTAACAGTGAGCTGCTGCGTCATAGGTAGGTTGTAGGCAGATCCTAGCTCCCAATAATAAAGGCCAGCTTCATTATTCCAGTTTCTCCTAGATCCTGTCCTCTGAAGGAAAGGGACTATTCCAGAGAATGTGAGCCCTTTTCTATCATTATAAAGCCTCAATTGGTTGCTGCATTCATAGAAAAATGGCTAGTATGCCAAATATGAGTAACTTTGGAGTTCCTATTGCTTTCAGTTGAGCCCCAGTTCTCCATGTGTCTGATAACTGGAAAGTTTACTCTGTGGCTTATCATTACCATGTTTCAGTGCTGATAAAGAAGCCTGCATTCTAGGGCCTTGTGATATTAATGCCAGAGGTTGCCTCTGCTACCCCTCCAAGCAGTAAAATGATAGAAGACAATGTTAATGGTGCTTTCTGGGTTTGTTGGACACAGGGGTATTGATCATCTCCCTAGATCACATCCTACTCTGGGGAGGTATAAGAGTAGCAGAATCAATTACAAAATCTCCATAAATGTTTCAATCTCAACTTTCCAAAGCCAAGTATTGTGGGTTTCATAAAAGTGTGTAGGAGTGAGGGGAAACTTCCCCTTTCCCCAAAAGATCAACTTGCAATTAAAACAGATTAATAAAAGAAAGGTTTATTTATTAACACCACACACATGGGGAGAATCACAGAGTGATTGTGCAATATCTCAATGGAACCCAGATATTTTATACATGCCTTTTAGAGGGGATGGGGGAGATGAGTAGCATAGGTGATTCTGTTTAGGGTCAATAAGTGGTTGCTAGGGAGGATGAATAGATACTTGGGAGAATGGATGGATGGGGGGAAACAGATTGACTTGTAAATTAACCTGAGAGACAGATATTATGTTTAAAATGATTTAGACCAGGTCTGGTTACATTCTTGATCTTTTCTGCAATATGGTGAGATAACAGGGAGGGGAAAGGAAGTGAATTGTTTTTTCCAAAGGCCTGTTAATCTCTAAGGGCCTTAATGCAAGATATCAAGAACTCATATTTTGGGTTGAAATTTTCTGAGCTCCTTTATTTCCCCTTATCTGGAATTTCTCTGGAAGTTTCACACACTAAAAGCGGGAGAGAGAGAGAGAGAGAGAGAGAGAGAGAGAGAGAGAGAGAGAGAGAGAGATCTGGTTAGTAGTCAAATAACAAGAGATCTGAAAAGGGAGACAAGAACATAGATTAAAATGAGAATAAATAAGTAGTAAAGAAGAGATCTAAGCACATTTCCCGACACCCATTAAACTAGTCTCTCATTCTTGGAAATAGGTCTTCATTAATCTGATGAAAATATTTTTCTTGTCTTTTAAGAGGTATAGATCATAGTCTCTACCTGTCCTGTGTGGTTTTATGTATAAACGTCATTTTTCACCAATAATCAGGCAAGCTCCTCCCCTTGGGCTGTCAGGGCATCCAGGACAAGGCAGTTTTCAAATACAACAGAGGTTAGGCTGTTGAATTTTAACTGAAGTGCTCCAAATGCTTGCATAGTGATACCGAACTCTTGCTCTACTATCATGCAGAGATTCAGTTGCAATGAGAGAGCAATGGACAGCAGGTCCCTCGGGTACCTTGCTTGGACTCTCGGTGCTCCTGGGAATCTCTGGGAGCTCTATCTTGGAACCCCCTTTTGATAAAAATTAAATTTAACAGAGTTTAATTGAGCAAAGAGCAATTCATAAATTGGGTAGCTGTACTAGAACAGGTTCAGAGAGACTCTAATGCTGTAGCATGGTTGAAGAAGAGACAGAAAAGAGGAACGTGGACAGAAAAGAGAAAGTGACATACAGAAAATATAAACAGCTGGATTGGTTCTAGCTCAGCATTTGTCTTACTTAAATATAATTTAAACAGTTGGCTGCCTTTGATTGGCCCAAACTCTATGATTGGCAAACAGGAAGAAGTAAAAAGGAGTGAACATGAATGGAACAAACTTTAGCTGGTAGAAAAAGTGGACATTTTTGCTTCTGAACTTTTAAACTAAAGTATCCTTTTAAGTGAAACCAATAAGTTTTAACCAGGGTTATAACTTAATCAAGGAAGCAAGAGGTTTTTCTAAAGAGGTGGAGAACAGTTTTTCCAAGATCCAGAAAAGCCACAAAAACAACTCAAAGGAAGAGAAGTCTCACTAGTCATAAATAAGATGTAACTCACAACTTTTTATCTAGCCACATTTTCTGGGGTCCCAGTTTCTCAGCTGACCATTCATACATAAATATCTAAAAGCCCTGTATGCCTCCACAGAATACAGGAAAGCAAAAGCTGTGCACAGAAGGGAAGAGAACCAATGAATGGCAAAAGTTACACAAATATCAAACCAGAACAGACTGATTCATAGGTTGGGAATCAAACCTAGGCTGCTGAGGTGAAAGCACAGAACTTTAACCATTAAGCTAGAAAATATGGCTAGATAAAAAATTGTGGGTTACATCTTATTTATGACTAGTGAGACTTTTCTTTCTTTGAGTTGTTTTTATGGATTTTCTGCATCTTGTAAAAACTGTTCTCCACCTCTTTAGAAACACCTCTGAAGAGGTAAATTGGTCTCTGCCATTATTCCCACAGGGTTAGTGTTCAGAGGATTTTTACCTGTTTTAGATCAGAAATTTGCTCTTCGATTTTGTCCAGCAAAATTTTAAGGCTAGCCACAATATTATATGTCTTTCTTTTAATCTAATTTCTCTATTAATACAAATAAGGCCATTGTTTTGAATAAGAGATATCTAAAATTTATTTTTTTTTTAAATTTAGAAGTCTTTTAATTTAAAGAATCCATCTTTTAGCCATTAATCTCAATGGTATATTTATTCTCAAAGCAACTCAAATCAATGTCTCTTCATAGAAAGCCCAGGTGATAATTTTTCAGGTTTAGCCTAGAGACGGCACAGAGAAGGCAGTTCCCAAGATTCCCAAAAAGTTACTCTCAGAAATAGACTTATGATAGACAAAGAGAATGGGAGCTTTTAAGATAAAGACTCACTCTTCTAGAGCTTCACAGTTCAGTACAAAGGATGTGCCACTTAGAGTCTTATGTGTCTTGGATCCCCAATCTTTTCAGATTGGCCCTCAGACATGTTCCTGAAAAAACATGGCCCTGGATGATGGAGACTCAAGAGAGAATTCCCACCCAGTCAAAAGACAAGCTCAGGGACATGAAACAGGATGAGAGAGGAACCTCATATGGTTTCTGTTTTGGGGGACCTGCAGCAAAGTTTTTCTTAATGCAACAGAGAATGGCCTGAAAATATGTCCTTTCTTTTTAAAACATCCTCACTCCTTTTTGAGAACTAAAACCTGCATCTTTGCTTCAGGCTAGTGGTTGGGAGGATCAGGTTAAGTCTCTTGTTCTTTGTGTTACAGGAGATAGCTCAGCCATCCCAGGCCAGCGCCAGCCCCCCAGGTGGGTCCAGGTGGGCCCTGGTGGGCGGAGGGCACAAGCTTTGTATTATACAGAGATGGGATGATCAGAATCATTAACACAGTAGCTAGATCTGAGGGTGCTCCCTTTAAAAGCTCTGTATTTCTGCTTATGTTCAGGAAGTTCGGATTTTGAGATGAGAAGATCTACCATTTTTCCTCCTTTGCCAGCAAAGTAGTAAACTTCTCTTTCCTTCTCTTCAAACAACTTGTTCTTGCTCTTCTGATGCGGCCTTGAGGACAAGTGCCCAGCTTTAATAACATTAATAGACGCTGGTTAATCAGACCGAGCTAGTCTGCAGGGCCAGCTGGAATGGTGGGCTTATGGGGTGCTAGGCCTGTGTTCTCTCCTATGGTGGTAGCCCTCTTTATGACAAAATGACACAGAAAGACAATGATGAAAGAAATCAATAACAACAACTAAAGGCTACTTCTGAGAGGAGAGAGAATCAAACAAAATGAACATTCATACCACAAAGTACCAAAAAATACACCAATACCAGAGTCGCTCACAAGACTAGTCATTCACAAAACCTTTTTCTCTCATCAATCTTAAATTTGGAGAGGACAATGATCTTTTACCATCTGCTCAACCAGATCCCACAGAGAGAGGAAAAACAGGAGTCTGACTGGTAAGTTAAGGTATCTTACCATGTCGCCAGCTGGTCAGACTCTCCATTCTTCTCACTGTGGCTTTCAGAACAGCAGAGCAACTTTGAGATCCCACTGGCTACACCAAACTATGGGGGTGAGTGGGAAACTTCCCCTTTCCCCTGAAAGTTCACTGAAAGATCAACTCACAATTAAAGCAGATTAATAAGAGAAAGGTTTATTTACCATGCACATGGGAGAATCAATGAAATCCAGATATCTCAATGAAATCCAGATATTTTATACATGCCTTTTAGAGGTGGAGGGTAGATGAGCAGTACAGGCAAATCTGTTTAGGGGCAATAAATGGTTGCTAGGGAGGATGCATAGATACTTGGGAGAATGGATGGATGAGGGGAAACAGATTGACTTGTAAATTAACCCAAGAGATAGGTATTATGTTTAGAATGATTTGGGCCAGTTCTGGTTACATTCTTGATCTTCTTTTCTGCAATATAGTGAGATAACAGGGAAGGTAAAGAAAGTGAATTGTTTTTTTCCCAAGGGCCTAGTAATCTCTAAAGGCCTTAATGCAAAATATCAAGGACTCATATTTTGGGGTGAAATTTCCTGAGCTCCTTCAGTGCACAAGTATATTTCTCTCTTTTTCTCTTTGCAGTGCCAACCACTTTTAAACTCTCCCCCTCGGAAAGATCATAGTATATATTTTCTGTTGAAGAGCTTTCTTGATTAATGTGAATGAAAGACACCATTCATTTTTGTTCATTAACACATTTAACAGATGTTTATTCAATACTCACTTTGCAAACTGACTGTGCTTGGTTGGGGATGGGAGTACAATGGTGAGCAAAACAGATAGTCATTGCTCTCAGGGTATTTAGAGTCTAATAGGAAAGACAGGAAACAAGCTATAACAGCAGAAAAAAATGAGTGCTCATATGGGAGGAATGGGTGGCGGGAGGTATATAGTAAAGGGGTCTAATCTAATGTGATGTGTAAGTGAGAAATTAGTCAGGTAGTGGGAGGAGGAAGAGTACTTCGGGGAGAGAAAGAGCCTGGACACAGGACCAGTGTTGCTGGGGTAGAGTGTTGGGGAGAGGGGTGCAAGCCAAGTCCACAAAGAGAGGTAGGAGTCTAATCACGGTGGTCTCTGTGAGTCTTCTGGAGGAGTGTGCATCTTATACAAAAGGCAACAGAAAGCCACTGAAGAATTTAAAACAAAGGAGCAAAATATGCATATTAGAAAAATGTGTCCTGTATCTCCTACTGAAACATAGAGAAAAAAATAAAGGCTTGTTTACAAATGCTAAGCAACAGCAAACCTCAAAATTTACTCCCAGTTCTGCCACATATTCAAATAGTCACCTGTTAACATTATTTTTCATATGGAAATATGGAAAAGGAAACCAAAAGTAGTTTGAATTCTCTGGAGTTCAGAGATTTCCATGAGCCAGAAAGACTCAGGACAAGACAGACACTTCAAAATAATAAAGGAAACTTTCTCAGAAAGGTGAAAGGAAATAGCCAAAATGTTGCCAGTAGTTATATCTGTTATGGGTGATTTTATTATAAGCTTTATGTTTTTCAGTAGTCTTCAAATTTCTGTATTCCTTTTATAATATGAAAAAACATTACTTTTCATTTTGAGTAAAATAATGGAAATGAAGTTAAACTTTCCAGATTTTTCTTTTTTCTTTATGCTTTTATCAAATTTCTGTCTTTGCATATCCTGAAGGTCATGGAGAGTGTGTTTTGATTCATTATTCATTATTCAGGATCCTGGGGCTCTAGAGGAAAAGTCCCAGGAGGTCAGACTCACACGGAGGTGATAAATTCCAATCCACCATTGATTTCTCTAGAAGCTGCACTTCCTTCAGCCTCTTCTTCCTCTAAGCAGCATTAATAATGGAATTCCTGTCTTCTTTAAAATTTAATGTTCAGCCCCAGCTTGCCATTGAAGTAGGCTCATGCAACTAACATAGCTTTCCTTCTGAAATCTTGTTTTCTGACATATCTCAGAAAATACACTTAGAGGTGGTGGTGCGGGGTTGGCTGCCATCAGATGTGGAATGATTTGGATGATGATTTTGCAAAGGTCTTACCTGACATTTGTGGTGGGTGCTCTCATTTTACCGAACAGGAGTGTGAGACCCAGAAAGGTTAAGCAACTTGACCAAGGCCATGGAACTAGTTAGTGGCAGAACTGGGCCTAGATGCACATTTTCCTGTTCCTACTCCTAGAATATTTTTCTCCTCCCATTACATTGCCTGCACATCCATGGCTCAGTCTGGGGAGGAGGTGTTGGGGGTGGGGGTAGGGGTAAGATGATAGGATGGTGATTTCCTAACAGGGGCCTAGAGGATTTAGGAAGAGAAGGGGTGAGGATAAAGATCTGATAGGGGAGGAAAGATGGGTGGGTAGGTGCCAACCCTCAGGGCACAGCTCCAACAGTCCAATCTAACCCTAATCAGGCTGGCAAGCTGTCTTTGATTGGTCTGTCCTACTGAGTTCTCCAAGCTGTATCCCTGCACTGTGCCCAGCTGGCAGGATGAAAACCATTTGAAAAAATATCTGGAAATTGCTACTCACCAGGGAGCATCTCTGAAAAATACTGGCCACAAATGAGCTGGCAGGGGCTCAGTGACTGCCAGGTCACCCTGCCCTGGCGAGTTTGTCTGAAGGAGTTCCTGTGTTGTTTCCCAGATGGACCACTCAGCTGCTGTAACTACTTGGGCCTGGTGGACTCTTCTGCAGAATGTTTCTCTTAATGTAGGAGATGTATTCTTCAAAAGCTGTGGGTATCTCAGAATTTTATACCTAGAATCTTAGTTTTCAAATGCACTCATGAATAATCTTGTGGTGACACTCTAAAATTCTTTCTCTAAAGTGAAGGATTTTTCATAAACCATTTGTCATTTTATAAATCTGGATTCTTGATGCAGAATCCATCCAGGGTCATCAGAGTGAAGAAATTCCAGGGCACTAAGATGTAGTCTGTACTTCTGTACATTGCTGCAGGTGATGGTAAGGAGGAAGTGGAGTTTGTCCATTTTCCCAGTGGTCTAAGATCACAGGCATTGACCAGCCCTGTTGGAAACTTGCCCTGCCTGTTACACCTGTGGCTCCTTAAAAAATCAAAGCTGGAAAAACTTAACCCAACATTTTATCTCATCCTTTTCTATCCTGGGTTATTCCCAACATCCTTCAGTGATTTTTCTTGTCCCTCTCCCAAGTTCTGATAATGTCCTCAATAAGATGTCATGTAAATATTTTGGTTTGAGCTCAGAGTCCAGGCTTTTTTATCTTGTTTGGGAATGAGATTGCTTGCTGACATCTATTGACTGATTGCTATTTTGTCTGACTTTTTTACCTGCTGGGTAGGATCAAGCAGTTCACTAGATAAGGGTGCTCTGAGTTTTAATGAAACAGTTAGATTTAAGAGAATAGAGTGTTTGCTTACCATCTAAATGAAATACAAAAACTGTTTTGTTCATGGACTTCTACTATTTTAGTGACCTGTTTGGTGACTTCTATTTATTTTAAACGGGTGCAAGGCCATATAGGCTGGGAAGGAAGAAAAGACAGCGACAGAAATAACCTCATTAACAGGAAGGTTAGTGACCCCTAGAGAGGCTGAAAACGTTCCAGGGAGGTCTCACAACAGCTCTCAGGGCAGAATTCCCAAGGATTCAGGTCATGATTTCTACAAAGGCTTTTTTTTTTTCCCCCAGAATATTGTGGGAGAATAAATGTTTGGGGTACATAAATTGCCTTTGCACCACCAGAGTCAAAGCTACAAGTGTGTCCATCCGTGTCCATCTCCCAGACAGTGTGCCTCACACCCGTTAGGTGTGAATGTACCCATCTACAACGGCTTTTGACTTGCAGCTCCTTCCCCTACACTAGACCTTTTGGCCCCACTAAGTACAGAAGCTCTCTGGAGAGAATATTGTCCTCAGGGTGAGGAGAGAAAGGCACTGGGAGGCTAAGAGGTGTGAGAGAAAGAACCACAGGAGAGAGGATTTTAAGCAGTGCTGAGCTATAGGATTTGAACCACCCTCAATATCTTTAAAACACACAAACGAAAAATAGAATTTCTTTTCACTACTTTTGGTTCCTGAATTGTGTTTTCTGAATGCATCTAAGTATCATATGAGCCACATGGGATTTCAGGGTTTATTCAATTTACATAAAAATATACTTTCTTTTGGTAAAGGAGGTTGGGAGAGGGAATGGAAGGTCGCTTTATTTCAGAAATCCTTCAGAGATACAATCAACCCACACAGTGTCAGTGAAACTCCAGAGAAGACAGCGTTTGGCAGATACCACTTTGTCCCTGGTCTACACCACCCCCAAATGGGTCCAGGCTAACACAAGGAACTCATCTTTCATCTTATCAATATGTTCTTCCAAATAAAATAAAATCTATTGCTGCAAAAAAGGGCTTATCATCCCACTGCTTTGTAAATGGCCACTGGAAGGTCTCCCTCAGAGGAATTCTCAACACATTTCAAAGGGGCTGGGGCTGGGGCTGGGGTCTGCTTACGTTGCCTGGACCAGTCCTGCTGACTATGGGATCCTATCCTTTTATCATGGTTTTCTTGTGTGATCACTGCTAAATTCCCTTGGCAGATCCTTTTGCTTTTCTTATATTACATAAACATTGACAATCTCATTTCTTTTAAAAAAAATTTCTTATTTAATGTGAACTGACTGTAGTTGCCACCATGCAAAGACTAATGGAGTCCCAGAATGGGGAGGGATTCTAACATCCCAGGAGCTGATGCTTCCTATCAATGCAGGCTCTCGATGCTGCCATTTGAATTCTGCTGGACACAGGGAGTGCCTTTCCAACTTGGAATCACTATTCATCACAGGGAAATGATAAGGGGCAAAGAGAAATTGTGCTTTAAACCAAGGTCAAATTCTCCTTTGTTCTTTGAATCCATAGCCAGCAAATGTTTTTTGAGCACTACTGACCCCGGGTAGCAGCTTGGGATGTGGAACTAATAGGCACAATTGTTGCTCACATGAGTCCACAGCCTGTGGAGACATGCAGTGATGGCTTAATACGCTTGGTTCACAATAACCCAGTATCTATTTCAACCAACAATGTTTCCTCATTTTTTCACATTAGCATTAAGTTTTACTTGGTCAGTAAAACTTACTTTGGCCGACATGGGATTCCCTCTTTTAATGATTCTGAACCTCACAATAGACCTTTTTTCATATTTTAGTTAAAAAACTTCATTCTCACAACTTTACAATAGTGATATTCAAACTCTTTCGATCACACATTTTTACTAGCAAATAATTTTTGAACTTACATATATAAATTATACACATATATGACCATTATTAACTAATTTGTCAAAGCACAATTTATACTACAGGCAAAGTTATCATTAATAACAATGTTTACAAATCCATGTATTAAATCATTTGATTTTTTTCAATTCTGGCAGATTCAATTCATTACCAGATGTGATGCGATAGTCACCTTTTTTTCCTTGCATTGTTTCTCAAGAGGTCATATTAGGAGAAAATGAAACTTTGCCCTGGTATTTTTATAAGTTAGTAAGATTGCATTATTGCAAATATAATCTTCAACCCACAGTTGTATGTGGACCTCCATTTCATGAGGACTAGTTTAGTTAAACCTAGATGATGCATTACCTGAGCACACAAAAACTGCAAATGCCTCAGCAGCCCCCAAACAGAGGAAGGGTCAGGGTTGGCTGTCAACCCCACGGCTTTGTGGAACTTTCACGCTTCCCTCAGGATGCTTCATGCCTTTCAGATGACCGTGACCTTTTGGCATACAGACAGAATGAAGGCACTTGAGAAATACTGTGAAAGTTCCTCTTTTTTCAAATTTTAGAAAAACATAAACAGAAATTCTAATATTTTCTTTCTGTTTCCCACTGGGCCATCTTGTTTTCCCATTGAGTGTATCCTCTATGTTTGCAGACAATTCTCCAGTCCTTTCCGTTAAAATAAATAGCTCCAGACCACAGGCTGTGTTGAACAGTAAGCAGTTCCTTTGCTTGCTCAAGAACACGGTAGAGTTCAGGCATGTTGCTGTCGTTCCTAAGGTAGAAGCATTTTAATGCACGATTGAAAATTTGTTAGTTTTCTCTTCTTACTCCCTGTTCAATTGCAGTTGTGTTTAGAAACTATTACCTGATACAAAAATGAAAAATATCGCATAGTTTAAAAAGACATTTTTAGAAAACTGAACATGTATACCATTTTTTGTAGGGAGGTGTGGAGGGAGGGGAGTGAAGGAAGAAGAGAGGTTTCCTTGACACAGTTTTGGGGTCTAGTTTCATGAGACGAAAAAGAAAAGACAAGCTATGTATGTTAATGATTAACGTAACAGCAAAATATTCTTTTATGAAAACAACCTCTTGTCATTGAATTTTATTCACAAGAACTAAAAATCATCATTTTAGTGAAAGAGAGAAGTACTTCTATATATTCTTTCAAACTCCTCTGTCCCTTCTATTATGTATTTAGAACAACCATTCTTAATCTTTTTTTGGTGCCATAAACCCTTAGCTGTTTGGTTGAAAACTATAAACACTGTCTCAAAATAGCATTTAAATGTATAAAATAATATACATAGAATTTCAAAGGAAACTGGAATATTAGGAAATCAAAAGATTAAAAAAGCAAATATATAAAATACTGACATATGTGCTTATTTACTAATACATTAAGTAATAAGATCTGATGGAATTTCAAAGTAATGACAAGTGTAAATAATACTTCACGATATCTGTAAAAACGTAATTTTTTTTTTTTTTTGAGACAGAGTCTTGCTCTGTTGCCTGGGCTAGAGTGAATGCCATGGCGTCAGCCTAGCTCACAGCAACCTCAAACTCCTGGGCTCAAGTGATCCTTCTGCCTCAGCCTCCCGAGTAGCTGGGACTACAGGCATGTGTCACCATGCCTGGCTAATTTTTTTCTCTATATTTTTAGTTGGCCAATTAATTTCTTTCTATTTTTAGTAGAGACAGGGTCTCACTCTTGCTCAGGCCAGTTTTGAACTCCTGACCTTGAGCGATCCGCCCGCCTTGGCCTCCCAGATCGCTAGGATTACAGGCGTGATCCACTGCGCCCGGCCCAAAAACGTAATTTTTTTACTTTGTTTTTCCTTTTTTTTTTTTTTTTAGAGACAGGGTCTCAGTGTGCTGCCCATGCTGGCCTTGAACTCCTGGACTCAAGCAATCTTTCCACCTCAGGTTTCCCAGTAGCTGGGATGACAAGTGTGTGCCATTGTGCCTGGCTTCAAAAACCTGTAATTTCTGGTGTTGACGATATCACTGATAACACTACTATACTTAGTATATTCATAATTGAAGAAAATCCTAAATATCAAATAGCAATTTATGGAAATAAAGATGTAAGATTTTTCCAGTCTAATTTCATGTACCTGTGACTCTACCAAGGCCAGAGACCTCTTCTAGAATGAGATTCCTAGGACCCACAGTACTGTCCTCAACAGGTGTCCAGTGTAGAGGATATTAGAAAAGGCATAGGCCTGGGTAAAGAGAGTGTGAGAAATCTGGCAGTCTTGCAAAGAGGGCTTGGGATATGAATGCTTACCAGCCGGCTGCATACCGCAGGCTTTGGAATGCCTGGGAGTGTGACTGACTGTTGGGTCCCTGCCCTTTTCTTTGTAGCCTTAAGGAGTCAGAAGGAATCCCAAGATAAATATGGATATATTGCATATCACTAACTAGATTTCTTTAGAATCATGTGTTTACTGGCACCAGAGATTTCTATCTATATGTTCTTTCCAAACATTCTATCTGTATGTTCTTTGCTTTGACCTTGCATGCCTTTTTCTGCAATACATACAGAGGTTTGGAGAGGTACGGGAACTCTTTGAAATGAAAAGAGTCTTTCCTCCTCCTTCAGCCTGAGATTGTGGTCTGGAGCATTCTTCGTTGCCCCATAACACTGGTAGAGACGCTGGATGATCTCTACATCCAGCCTTCTGAATATTGGACAAAAGGAACTACTTGTGAATGTAATGGTTACATACTTTCCAGAAGGTGTCAGACTTGCAGTTCTGAGGGTTGACATGTACTTGCTGCTATAATTGCCCCAAACCAACGAATCTCCTGACTCAATTTCAAGATAGGTAAATTAGCAGGCTGAGTCATTGAAAATTAGACAAAAAATGCTTATTTCAAAGAGAAGCAAAGTGCTTCAATGCAACCAATTCTACAAGGACTAAGAAAGTGCTGTGTAAGTGAAGAAGTTTTATGGCAAAGAACCGTCTAAAGAAATGGAATTGTTTTCCTGTCTTTTCAGTATGAAGACAGGATTTATGTTGTCAGCAAAGATCAGACATTGTGAAATTTGAAAACACATCACAGATGATTTATGGTTGGAGATGGAGAATTTATATCCTCACAGAGTAGTCCATAAGCAGAAGGATTATAGAACAGAAGACACACAGAAAATCCAGGCTATAAGCAGAGGCTTCTGGGTACAAAGCAGGGATTAGGCTGTAGCTCTTCCTTTCATCTGTGTTATACCATTAGAATGCTTCATACTGTCTGGAAAACAAAAAATTTATGGGAAATTTAGTGCATTGAGTAAAAGATGTTTTCTGTAGAAGTCACTGTTCTCATATAGACTATAAGGGCTTTTAGCATCTCTAAGGCATAAATGTTTAATTACCCTGTGGGTTTTCTTAGATGAATGATCCATTACCAATGGGTGGATTCTGACTATGTACATTGGATTTGGGGGCAAATTCTCTTTTCCTCTGGTTTTCATATTATAGTTTCTGACTGCTCTTCATTTGAAAATGACCCCAGTAATAATTTGCATTGTTGTTCCCAATGATTTACCCTCTCTGGAGAGGACTAATGTGAAGATTGGCCAAGTGACTTGCCTTTGCTAATGAAATATAAGCAGAAAGTGACATATTTCAGGTCTCGGTAGAAGTTTTAATAGTCACTGAATGGTTCTGCCATCTCTTTTTCTTTTTCCTCTGCCCCATGAATATTTCCCAGATCAAACTGCTCCCTGAGCGTGTATTGCAGAAGAAAAAGACATGTGTAGCAGATTGGCAGTTTACTGGAGCTAAAATAATATAAGGAAGTAAAAAGCCTTTATTGCTTTAGGCTATTGATATTTGAAGATTAGCTGTTACACAGCAAAACTTAGCCAAAGTTGACTAAAATGAACTCTAAGTGTTAAATTTTCAGTTTTCTTCCTCCCTCTCCTTGTTCAAGTATAATAGGTATCATGACCTACAAAAAAACACAAGTTTATTGTGGATACATCTATTTAATGACCATTCCTAAAATAAGAAAGAAGGCAAAACTTTATCCTTCTCTAACTTCAGTCTTTCTTCTTCTTTAAAGTTTTATGCACATGTCTTCCGTCCCCAACTAAGTCCCATCTGTTAGTGCCTGATTGGTTATAGAATCTTTCTGGGTTCTTGCCAAAGAGAAGATAACTATTATATTTGGGGAGAAGTTGCTAGCTTCCAATAAAAGCTTCTGTGTCTCTTGGATTGGGCAGTCACAGCCTTGTTCTTTCTTCTGGTGGGATGAGCATGGAACCTGGAGGTAGATTTGTCATAAAGAGACAAAATTACAGCTACTGTATGTCCTGGGTTTTGAGGCAATCCCTATTTCAAATATCCCATCTCATTGACCCAATGGTATACACAAGTACCCAATTTTTGTTTCTAGGAGTAGTTACTTAGAGAAAATATATGATTCTATTTATATAAAATTCAAAAATAGGGAATATAAAACTATACTGCTAAGTAAGCACAGTATTTATCTTTTGTGAAGGAAATGGAGTGGTAATTGGAAAGAGGCATGGGAGGAGGTTTGAGCAGTGGTAGTGTTTTATTTCTTGTCCTAGATGGACAGATGAGTGTTTACGTTATGATAACTCATTAATATACTTGTGTATTCTTCTGTGTGTCTGACACTTCACAAGAAAAAAGTTATAAAAAATATAGTGACTATAGGCCAGGCGTGGTGGCTCATACCTGTAATGCTAGCACTCTGGGAGGCCAAGGCAGGCGGATCGCTCAAGGTCAGGAGTTCGAAACCAGCCTGAGCAAGAGCAAGACCCGGTCTCTACTAAAAATCGAAAGAAATTAGCTGGACAACTAAAAATATATAGAAAAAATTAGCTGAGCATGGTGGCACATGCCTGTAGTCCCAGCTACTCGGGAGGCTGAGGCAGGATTGCTTGAGCCCAGGAGTTTGAGGTTGCTGTGAGCAGGCTGATGCCACGGCACTGTAGCCTGGGCAACAGAATGAGACTGTCTCAAAAAAAAAAAATAAAAAAAAAATAGTGACTGTAGTCAAGGATCTATTCAAAACACATATGAAATTAAGAATTGAGAATTAACAAACTCTAACTTAGAAGGCCCATTTTGTTGTGTGACAGAGCAAAACACTCCATTCTTCTGGGCTAGGGATCCAGGGCAGTTCAATTTAGCAGTCTTTATTCTATATTGACTGTTCTTGGTTTATACAGTTTATACTTTTTTTCTTTTATAGCTCACCTGGGGAAAGTGACATTAGGTAATTACACATTACAATAGGTAATTATGTGTTATATAATTAGATATAATTAAATAATTACATATACTGCATAATGAACTACAAATGTAATAAGTACAGTCAGCTCTCTGTATCTGTGGGTTCTCATCAGTGAATTCAACCAACCCTGGATCAAAAATATTTGAAAAAAATGTTGCATCTGTACTGAACATGTACAGACTTTTCCCCCTAGTCATTATTCCCTAAGCAATATAGTATAACAACTACTTACATAGCATATACATATATGTATGTAGCATATACATTGTATTAGGCTTTATAAGTAATCTAGAGATGAATTAAAGTAAACAGGAAGGTGTGTGCAGGTCATATGCAAATATGACATCAGTTTATATCAGGGATTTGAGCATCCTCAGATTTTGGTATCCACAGGAGGTCCTGGAACCAATCCCTCACAGATATGGAGGGACCACTGTACTAAGAAATACAGATTACTGAGGACTTTAAGGCTTATCTCTGCCATGCTGGTATCAGCTAACAGAAGGGAAACAGTCTGCAATATACAATGCTCCGATCTAGGAGAAAAAAAGCACATAAATAAAACTTTTATTAAATAAATTAATAAATGAGCAATTTCAGAGGCAAAGCTAATTATGCCACAAAAAAGTATTCAAAGAGTTTTGTTCTCCCCAGGCCGCTGACTGCTCCCTCTCTTACTATCAGAAGTCCTCCCGTGCTGGGCAGAATCTCTGACTCTTCCAGGCTCACTTTGATCTTCCAATCTCCTACATCTCTCTTTTCACACAGGCCTCTGTAAGCATGGCTTCAGGCTCACTCTCAGGGCCTTTGGCAGGGGCATAATTCTCTCTGTAACTACTAAGAAAGTGAGAGCTGACCCTCAGAGTTTTTTCTCAGTATGAACTCAGCCACCTCGGAGCTTTTGGGACAGATCTGCCAGACTGCTGGAGTTCTTTCTGTAACACATACGCTTGGGTCTTAAGGTCGCTGATGGTTAGAGGAAGGGAAGGAAATAAAGATCATAGAGGGAACTGAATTCCCACCTCTCCAAGTCAGGCAAGGACACATTTCCCAAACTCTTTTTCAAACTAGCAAAAAATTAAAAAAAAAAAAGGTAAGAAAAGAACAGTCAGACTTGTGATTTTCAGTGAATTCAGCTGGGCTCATCACAGCCCACGAGAAAGTCTCTTTTTCCCAGTCTCCTTTGCAACTAGATATAGCCATGTGACTAAACTCTGGCCAATGGGATGAGAGTGGTTACAAATGCAACCCACAGGCCACACACTTACAAGGAAGGGACATGAAACTCTTCATCCCTCTCCCCTTTCTGCCATCCTACTGATTGGATGTAAGGGCAGGCCAACTTGGACCAGATTAAGGAAATACCCTGTGGATGGCAAAATGACAAGTTAAAAGATGTCTGGGTCCTTGATAACTTGGCAGAGAAGAGCTGCCTTATCATCTCTGACTTTGACAGAAGAGAAAAATATATTTCTATCTTATATTAGCTGTCGTTACTTTTAGTCCCTGAATCATGAAGCCACGCCTGTATTTCAACTGGTCAGAGGCCATCTAGCCCAGTGGTTCTCAGCAGAGGAGGGAGGCATGATTTTTGTCCCCTAGGAAATATTTGGCAATCTCTGAAGACATTTCTGGTTGCCACACTTGGTGGTGAATGGAGCAAAGGTTGCTGCTGGCATCTAGTGAGTATACATAGGCGAGGGATGCCCCGAAACCCCTTGCAATGCCCAGGACAGCCCCCTCCCCCACATGAAAGAATTACAAAGCCCAAAATATCAATAGCACTGAGGTTGACAAGCCACTGAAGCACCTCAGATAGTAGTGAAGAGATTGAGAGAGAGTGAATGACAGACTTGGAGCCACACAGGTCATTGGGGTTGGGCTGTTGCCTAGGCCTCCTGATGCCTGGACCACTGCTTTTTTATTTAACTGCACCATTTCACCAACCCTCAAACCAGACCCATTTTATTCTCTATCTTCCATATTTATTTAATCAGAGTATGAAGAGGGAGACATAGAACTTAAAGGACTGAAAAAAGTCACATTTTCCCTCTACCTAGAGTCAGTAATGTTTTATCACCAAACTTTTGTTGAACATCTATTTGGTATAAATCCCTAGGCTGGATGCCAGTCTTAAATCTACTTGAGGAATTATGGCATATGCAAAAAGGGAGGATGAGCAATGCAACGGCAATGCCGAGAGGGAATCCCACAATGAGTAGGTGGGTGCCAAGCAGAAAAAGATCATGCTGGGCTCTGATGGGCACAGTGTTGGCAACAGAGCCAGGCCTGCCAGCACATGGTCTGCTGCCTGACAGTGATGGCTGTTGGACATCAGAGCCTTCACCCAGCTTGTGAAATTATCTCTGCACAGCTGCTGGGCACAGGGTCCTTCCCTACAGTTTGTCATGGACATTTGTTGTGTTGAACTCCTCAGCACCACCTCCCTCTCTTTTTATGGATTTTTCTTAGCAAGACTTCTCTTCTTGATTCCATATGACCATGTTGTGGGTGCCAATCATAATACGGTATTGGATATGCTTTAATTGCCTTAACAATCATAGTGCTCTATTGGATCTATTTTATTAATAATTGCCCTCCCAGTCTCTATGGGATATACTCTAATTGCCCTCTCCATCATAGTACTCTATGGGATATATTCTAATTGTCCTTCTAGATCCTTTTCTACCTATCTGCCCTGCCTGGATGCATCAAAGAGTCTCATTCCCTTTGGTTTAACTTGGGTTTGGACATTGAGAGCCTTTGGCAGGAGATTAGAGGAAGGAAGGGGAGTGAGGTAGGGATATTTTTTCTCTGGTGACTTCTTTGCCCGTTGGGGACAGGTGGCTGTGCTCTTCTACTGAAAGCCACAGCTTCTGCCAAGAAGGCTTTCCATCTGGCTACCTCTGCTCATTCCAGCAACTTTCCCTTCCTCTTGACCCTCAGGTTTCAGAGTGGTAAGGACTTTGCGCTGCTGTTAGTCTTGGGATCCTTCACCAGGTCTGGCTGGCTTCCTTGAATACTGCCAGCCTTTTTCAGTAGTCCCGTTATTGAATTATTCTGAAATTCCTTAGTCTGAGTGGGCCATCAACATACTGCTGAGAACTTGACTGACACAAAAACCTACCCATGTTTACATAAGAGTACACATCCCAGTGTTGCCAATCAGAGCATTTCATGAATCTTGCTGTGGTGGTTGGTTCACAGGCTGGGTATCTGACCTAAAACAGCCACTCAGAGCCCCTCCCTGAGGTTTTGAGTAAGACACTGGAAGACGTCAGCAGCTCTCTCTCTCCTCCAGGGTCACTAACAAGGGTAATGGAAGCCGGCAGCTGCCTGCGGATCTCCCCTCCCTGCCAATAGAGGAAGCCTGTCTTTAGTAGGAGGAAATGAAACTGATCCGGACAGAAGCAGGGCAGGGAGATGGCCAAATAGATCTGAAACACCATCCGAATCCTTGGGTCCGTCACTCATGAGGCCTCTGGTTCTTTCCAGTTGAGTGGACCGATAAATATCTTCTTCACTTATTTTGGTTTGATTTGGGTTTCTGTCTCTGACAGAAAGAGGCTTGCATATATTGCATTGATCCACCTCTAAACTAAATGTGGCCTTTGTAAAAACCTTGTTAGGCCATTGGTGCTGAGGAAAGCCTTTTTAGAGACTTTGGGATAGCCAAAACTATCCAGCTTCCTTCAGAAACATCCCTGGGGGGAATATAACCCAATCCCTCCAGAAAAAAAAAAAAAATAGGACAGCAGGAGACAAACATAAATTGATTTTTTTATTTTGCTATGACTGTTGTTAGGCTGAAATAATGCTTCTAACGCATTAGAAGCGTTAGACTCCCTATGACGCCTCCTTTCTCACACAGGAGCTGACCTGATAAACTCTTTCACGCTGCAGTGACAAGAGCTGCCCAGGGGAGCAGAAAACACACAGGCATCAAATCATGATCCAAATACTGTTTTTTTTCACTGAGTGGCCTAAACTCTCAGAGCTTCAGTTTTTTCCTCTAGAAATCTGAGATAAACTTAATGCCAGGAAATGACTCTATAATGGGAGGAATTTCAGGTACCTGGGAGGTGCCGCTACTGGTGGTGGTAGGTGAATATTCTTTTCCTTTGATGGTGAGGGGAGGTCTGGGAAGGTCTTGAAAAGGTTGATAGGCAGATCCCCTTACAATTCCGGACCACAGCCACTGCCTGTCACACAGCTGATTGTCCTGACTTGATGTGGAGGAAGGCATGGAAGTTGGTGGTTACAGACACAACGTGAAGCGCTCACCCAGGGCTATTCTTGTGCAGAGCTAGCCTCACGCAACACCCCTCACCTTCCGAGAACCATCCTGAATGTGCTTCCAGCAAGGTCCCTTGCTGTGCCCCTGCAAGGCTGGTCCTGGGAATCCCCATCCCCCCACCCTGCCCCAAACAGAGAAAGCTTCTGGCCTCCCCTCCAAATGCAGGGAGCCACGTTACCAGAGCAACACGGAAAGGTCTAGAAGTGGTTTCGTGTAATAATTGCTCAGAGAGAAAAGCAGAAAATTTCCTGACAGTTCAAAGACTCCCCAAAAGACCAAAACAGCAGCTCCAGCAGGTCACGCAGGCATCTTCCTGCCTCTTTTCCTTTCTTCTCCTCCACAGTTCCGCCTCAGATTGGCCCCTGTGTGAGCCCTAGACAGACCGGCCACCTGCGTTCAAGGACGCACCATTTTTCTGTTTTCAGAGGCACCCACAGCTGCGGTTTGGCTGTAGTCCTCGCCCGGGTCTGCGTGGAGGAGTATCACTTCTTTTTGTCCACGCTTATGTTGATATTTAAGTTCTGTGATGTTTCTGTGCTGCTTCCCAAAGAGAATTTAAACATGCCATTCCGGCATTTTTGCTTCCCAAACATGACTCCCTAAGGAAAAGGCCATGCTGTTTCTTCAGCTGCAGGCCACAATTGCAGTGTGTGACCACTCTATTTCTATTTTTTACACGGTTAACCATACATTTTTTGTTCTAAATGAAGACTTTCTAATTAACCTGGTGACTTTGGGAACATTGCTCCTTCTCTCTGTGCCTCAATGTCTTAATCTATAGGAAAAGAAAATGGAGGGGTTGGCTCAAGGGCTATCTTGGGTCCCTAAGGGTTTGAACTTCCATAATCCTTCATAAATTGTCAAATGACCCAGATGAATGTTCCCTTTGTTCATACAAGTCAATATATATTTTATTAGGATTTTCTAAACAAGTATTTTATTAACAGGTATCGTTAATGATGTCTCTGCAATGTAGAAATGAATAGGTCCGATAGTGAGAGCAATACAGCACACAGACCAGGAGAGGGCGCCCTGGTGACGCTAGAAGACAAGGAGAGCTGGAAGGGGAACAGAACATGACCAGCATGGCAAAGCGCTGATGAAGAGGCAACACACACACACACACACACACACACACACACACACACACACTCATGCGCGCATGCACACTCACGTAGAGACAGTACTTCCCCTTGTGTAACACATTCCACAACAAAACAAGCAGTGGAAATTTCCAGCATAACTGACAAGCAATTTCCACTTGTTAACTCTCTGCTTCCTGAATTTTTGCAAGGCTTTACAGTATTTGCAGTCTACCTATAAACCTTGCTTTAGAAATTATAAATTTTCCATGTCCTTTTGTTATCTGAGTGACCCTTCCATTTGCTTCATGTTGGAACACTTTCCTTCCAAATATTTAAGCTTAACTGTCATTCTGTTATTGAGCCTGTAATGAGATAATTGGACAGGTTTTTTTTTTTCTAAATATATTTTAAGGACACTAATGTTTAGTACCAAATAGCAAATAAAAAAATGTGCCCCGTGGCTCTCAGTGTGGGTGTCAGCTTAGAAATAAGAGTGTTTATTTTTGAATCAATGAACAGACTTGGACAAAACTTTCCCAATTACTATTCAGCCTGCTCTCCAGTGGGAAATTAAGGCTCACTGAAGTTTCATTAATGGCTTTTTTATTTCCCTTCCTCCAAGCAAATGCCAGCTTGGGAATGGAAATGCTCTGAGCCTTGGTTCAAAGAGCTCCTGGTTTCAGCTGCTACTGTGAAAGCTTTCTGACCATGTGTAAACAGAGATGGATGGTAAGGGCACCCAATAAAAACTATTAAAAATGATAATGAGTGAATGTTTACTGTCTGCCAGCCACTCTGCTAAGTACTTCATAAGGAAGGCACTGTTATTCTCATCCTTATTTCTTATTTGGGAAAACTGGAGTTTACAGAGGTCAAATAGCTTGCCCAAGGGCACAACAATGTAAGTACAGAAACTGGATTTTAATCCAGGTCATATTATAGCCAGAGACTGAGCTCTTCACTATCCTGCTACACCATCCATACTGAAAACTTCCTTTTTTTGAACTTACCAAGTAAGTGATTTTCTGCACTGCCCCACTCCCCTGACAACCAATATCTCTCAATGGGGCTAAGGATGAAGATTGAACCAAACAATCAATTCCATTTAAAAAAAACATTTATTGAGATCCTACTACATGCTAGACACATTGGCAAACTATTCCGTGGGACTACAGAGATAAATAGCCATGGTCCAAAAATATGCAGCCTTATGGTGGGGAAAAACATAATTATAGCTGGAATACAACTGTAAACAGAATGTGGTAGTAGGATAGAAATAGCTATAAGTGGTTGATGAGAGGAAGAAATAGGAATACAGTTAAATGGGAGATCTGAGCTGTTTTCAGGGAACACCTGAATTGGATTTGGAATGGTGGGTGGGACTTTACCATTTAAAGTTGCCTTGAGAGAGTGTTCCAAGAAGAAGAAACAGCAGAAGCCAATGCAGCAGGGACACAGTCAGATTCATGAACTGGTAATTGCAACATTCTTCTCTGGATTGTCCTCCCAAATAGGTAAACTAGGCAGTAATCTACAAAGCATATTACATGGCACAACTGCATAGCTCATTCATGAGGGAAATGCAAGGATTATACAAAATCCTAGCTGCTAGAGTCAGTGAGGAACCAGGGACCCTCCAAAACAAAGGTGCTCTCAAAATGGTAGGGCTTGAGGCAGAAGTTCCCTCTTCTCATCAAAAACCATAGCGATCTATGAACACTACCTTTGTGTGTGGCGAGCAAAACTGTAGAGCCAATGTGGATGGTAAATAACCTTGGTCCTAGAATTTCACAGGCCGACCCAGGGACAAACAGGCCTGATAGCAGGACACACCTGTATGGTACTCCAGGTACACTTGTATGGTGTATTGTTGGCATAAGCTATTCTAATTGATCCAGCTTCTGTTTTGATTGGTAGGGGCCTAGGTAATACGAATTTTTAAATACTTATAAAAGTGAGGGGTCTATTTTAAGGTGATCACAATATTCTAAAGCAATTATATTTGTTTATTATTTGTAGTTATATGTATGTATATATCTATGCATGCTTGAGTTGACTGCTTTAGAAACTGCATATCAATGCATATTTTGCTTTTTAAAATAATTCTTTTTGTTGTCTTTATAAAGTCCCAAGTTAAAGAATTGCTTTGGGGGAAAAATAAGAATTGCATTTGGTTGTATGTACCTTTAAAAGGTCTGGAATACTTCACAAGAACATAGCAAAAGCAGTTTCCTGCTGGAGCTGGGGGAAGAGGTGGTGTAGAAAGTAGAAACCAGGGCAAGGGCAGGGAACAGTTTGGTGTGTGACTTTCCACTGGTTGTCTTTTAAATTTGTTAATTTTTGAACCACGTGAATGTGGTATCTCTCTCTGAAGCAATAGGCAAACAAATCTACAAGAAACCTTCAAATAACTCTAACTCTATTTTTGAAAGTGCATAGACCTCTCTGGAAGAGGGCATTTAAGAAACTGATCACAGAGGTCACCTCCAGGGAGGAACAGAGGGGCCAGAGAGCAGGAAGAGGAAGGAGGCTTACATTTTATTCAATCACCTGTTGAATATTTTGAATTCTGTGTCCATGTGCATGTATTACCTGTTCATGAATAAATAAGTGAAAAAATAACAGTAGCCCCAAACTAGAACGATCCTCCTGATGATGAAGGGTCAGGAGCAGAGGAAACAAACAAGGAGCACCTGAGCCCTTAGCAAAGCCTAAGGCTTTTTCATGCTGGAAAGGCTTCCCCCGGCCTGAAGAAGCAGTGTCTCCTCTAAACCCCTGGTTACCAAATCCCTGTGATCTAAGCTTTGCTTATCTTATTTTATGTTTTATTGATACATAATATTTATATGTATTTATGGCATACATGAGATATTTTGTTACATGCATAGAATGTGTAGTGATCAAGTCAGGGTATTTAGGATATCCAGCACTGTGAACATTTATCATTTCTACATGTTGAGAACATTTCAAATCCTCTCTTGTAGCTATTTTGAAATGTACAATACAGTGTTGTTAACTATAGTCCTACTCTGCTATAGAACATAAAAACTTATTGCTTCTATCTAGCTCTATGTTCATACCCATTAACCAACCTCTCTTCATCCCCCTGCCCGCCTCCACATCCTTGTAGCCTCTCGTAACTGTCACTCAACTTTCCGCCTCCATGAGATCAACATTTTTAGCTCCCACATATGAGTGAGTGTATGCAATATTTGTCTTTTCTGTGAGCTTCACTAATTTTGGAAATGGTTTCCTTTCTGTTTTTCTGGGACAGATCACATATTAACTTTTGGTGAACATTTACGTTCTAGCAAATATGTGAATGTCACAATGGAAAAGTTCCAAGGAAAACAGAAGTAACAAGGAATGCCCCCACCTTACCCCACCTCACCTCCTGAGTTTTAGGGGCTTTTTAAGGGAGAAAAAAAGGTCTTAGGAAAAGGTCATATTGTACTGTTTTGCATCTTGATTTTCCATATTTCTCCCTATCCCCCCATGAACATCTCCAAAGCATTCATGCGTGGAACAGTTTATCAATTCCTTTTAAGGATAGGATTTAAAGCAGGATGTTGGGAACAGAGGCCACCAGGGCCCTTGGGTGGGGAAGGAGGCCATTAAGAAAGCAAAAGTTCAAAAAGGGGAGAGGATTTACCTTGGGCCAGATCAATTGTGCTGTTCTCAGAACAGAGTAACTAGGAAGCAGGGTGCCCCCAGTTCACTGGGCAATAATGCAAGAAAATCCCGTGTGTGTTTGGGGGCTAGCTGAGTGAAAGCCAGGGCTGCATTAATTGGCAGGTGGCCGATGGTGTGGAGGAGGCTGCACACACGCAGAATGTCCCGTCACTTGGGAACACCCTCCCACAATCCAGGCCCAGGAGGAAGGAAGTGGCTGTCTGAGAATTATTATAGTGATGAGAAATGATCAAAGTTGCCCTGGAACATCCTTGTGCCTGAGTTGAGTTGACATTAATTTGAATATCTAAGAATAAAGTATGTGATTTTCTCTAGTACTAGACGATATTCTTTAGTCCAGGAACTAAAGAATTGAGCTAGAAATTGTGAATTGTTTTAAAGGCTCAGATTTCCTAACTGGCAGAAGAATGCATATCTTCCACAAAATGTACTGGGTTCCTTTTCAAGGGACATAATTTTACACTGGGGAATAATGAGAGGAAATGTAAAAACAAGCCTAGATTGAGTGATCTGAAATATTTCTTTCTATGCACATTGAACCAGGCTCTATTTCCTGCTAATTCAAATGTACTGCCTTTTCCTTGCTTTCAGTGTCTCCCATAATCTGGCCCAGAATTTACTTAACCTCATTTCTCACGACTCCACAGTGGTAAGGCCTGCCTCAGTCTTGGTTTCCTCACAGTCCCTGAAAACACACTTAGTCCTATCTGAAACCAACAACTTCTTCTTGCCTTCTGACCTATTCAGTCCCTTCCTTCAAGGATCAACCCAACTCCCAATTTCCATGAGGACTGCCTCAGGCAGAGAAGTCTTTTTTGGTCCCTCTGAACAATGCACAATTTATACAGCACTTTTGAGAGGAACATGCACTACTTCCGGGATTTTGACATGTCTGTGTCAACAGTGGGGTAGGTCTATTTGCACAAACTGAAAACATGCTGCCCAAGAGAACAGGGCTGGGGCCTCCTCATCAAGACATGTCCAGGGTAGAGTTGAGGCAGACGGACAGGCTTGGCCAAACCCTGGCTCCAGAGGGAAGGGACCAACCTGGGCACATTGTCGTGTCTGCCACTCATGTGTGTCTTCTGGCCCAGCTCCACCCCCAGACTCAGCACTGAGTCTGAAGGAAGAGTGGCTGAAACTGAAGAGATATTTTATTGAAAATGTATTGAGACAACGTGGCACAAGTGACTATTCTTTGGGTTACATTAATAGAGTGCAAAAGAAAGGTGAAGAGAGGCATTTGGGCCAAGCTTCTCTTCAACATCCCAGCACTGTGGCATTTGGAGGACTCCAGGCCATCACCCACTGGGGACAACTCCTTAGGGACACAGTGGTACTCAGTGAAAGTTGTGGCAGTGCCCATAAGGAAGAGCTGCTGGATAAATACATAGTGTCCAGTTAAATGTGGATTTCAGATAAGCTACAGATAACTTTTTAGTATACCTCATATAACATTTGGGCTATACTAAGAATTATTTATTATTTATCTAAAATTCAAACTTAACTGGGTGTCCTATATTTTAATTTGTAAACCTGGCAACCACAAGGAACAGTAGTGCCTGAAAGAAGGTAGAGTGTTCAATAGGGTTCAGCTGGGCCTGGGGCAGCAAGTCCCAGTATGATGTTGGTTTACAGTTTCCCTTTCTGAACAAAAGGGCGAAGCGCTGAGAAGAGAACACCTTTTGACCCCTCCACTTGATTCTTATCTTTCAGTCACTCCTGAAGTGATGACAGCCATCCATGATGACAGCCATCTAGAGGCTGCGGCCTACACACAGGAGGATGAAAAGCCAAGAGACTAAGGATTGGGAGGTAAAAGGTTGGAAAGAGCTTGGTCCCTAAGGACACCCCTGGGCTCCCTCCAGGGAGGCTCAACCTTTCTGAGACACGCAGCTGCACAGGGCTGGCTCTACACCTGACGAACATTCGAGTCCTATTGGGAAGGAGGGAGGAGGGAGTGACTGCTGGGTAGTCCATCAGCAATGTCACTGACCGTCTAACCAGAGCCACCCAGATACCGAGTCCATCTGTGGACACTGTTTCTTTAAAGTCTCAACTATTGACCACAGAACTTTGAGTATTTTTTAATGTACATAAACAGATATTAGGAGTCTAGGAAGAAAAAGAAGATAGGAAAGTATAGTGCAGTAAAAGTGCTAGTATTTCCCTTTACTTGTTTGTTGTTTTCAACAGACTACCAATGTGGTGGAATGTCAAGAACAGCAGAGATGTTTAAAAAATGAAGTGCCCCAAATTAATTAACTTATGCCCTGCAATATCTCTGCCTATATAGTCTTCCTTATCCATAACTGGGTCACTTGATCCCTTGCTTCCCATCTTCTCCTCCACGTGCACACCTGCATCAACCACTGGAACATACCTTCCAGTAGTCAGGGAGAGTTTAAGGATCATGCCTCAGTGGCCTAAGCTTGCCATTCATCGGTCATTCTCTGAACACACACTAAGCTGTACATTTGCTTACCTCCAGACTTCTCATGTTGTGAGGCATTTAGTGTTTTTGTTGCTTGACACACTGTCAGATGCTCTACTACTTATGGTCAAAAGCATCCCTCACTAATAGAGAAGCTGCCAGGACTTGTTCATGAGCTCACATGAGACAACTTTTATTGATTTTCAGAAAGGCTTAGGGGAAACTTTCCAAGAAACTGGAGTCCTAATATATCAGGTCATATCAGGGAGCCAACCAAACACAGGTTACACTTAGCATCTATTACTATCTCTAGAAGTTAGTAATATTGGTTGTGAGTGAGCATCAAGCCTCCATATGTGGACTTCAGCTCCTGAGAGCTCGGAGGCCCTCCTTTGTGTTCCCCCCCTGCACTACTCGATATATGTTTATCAATTGAATATTTAATGTATGTAATTGACTCATGGACGATATCCAACTTAAGCTAAACCTGAAAGGGAGTATTGGGAAGGTGGTGTGGAGTAAGGAGAACATTATAATTTGGGAGAAGATGTAAGAACACAGGTTGGAGAGTAAGCCATTAGCACAGCATGTTGGGTACATAGGGACTGGGTCACCTGGAAAACACTGATAAGGGTTTTGGCCTGGGAGGAGCAAATGGACTGCTAGGAGTTTGCAGCTGCTGCAGTGAACCTCTGGGAGCTACTGCAGTCCCTGAATAGTAGAGGAATACAAAGACAGAAATGTCTTAGGGAAAGTCACTAGCCAGCATCCTGTAGGACATATTAAAATTAAAAGAAAGGCACACAGGGCAGTTAGTAAGCTCTTAAAGTAACTGAGGAATGGATTAGAGTGGTGCTAGGGAAGCAGGAGGGAAAGTGGATGCTAGAAATAGTTCAATGAAGAGTTGACAGAAGGCAAGAGAAAAGAATCACTAACATTTGCTTGATGTGGACTCTGTGCTAAGCACTTTACATATATTGCCCCACTTAGTCCTCGTGAGTTATGCTATTATACTAACCACCTGGTGGGGGAGAGCAACCTGTAAACAGATAATCATATTACAGAGTGAAAACAGCTCTAAAAGAGGTATGCAGAAGAAAGATATTGGGGGTATTCAGGAAAGAGGCACAGGCTCTGAGAAGGTCTTAAAAGATGAATGGAGTTTTAACAGATAGAAAAGCCAGGGGAAAACATTACAGACAGATGGATGGTATGTTCATAGGCACTTCTTTGCAAAATCCTTGCATGTGGTTCTTCTGCAGAATTCATCAATACAAAGGAGTCCCTCTGAAGGTGAGATATCTGTAAGATGTGGGAGGGGGCTTTTTGGTGCCATGTAGTTAACTCCCAATTGTGCATCTTAGAAAAACTATAGTTATAGCCGGAAGTGGAAACATCTCCCAAGATTCTGGATGGAAGCAATGCGCCGTGATGTGGTGATGAGAAAAGATGAAAGGGTATTGAAGTCCTTGCCATGTCCCTTATTCCTCCATCCTTCCCAGGATGCCCTGCCCCCATTGCTGCCTGTCCTTCTGTCCATGCCAAGGGCTACACATGTTCTGGGCATAGAGCCAGCCAGAATCCTCCATTCCCTCTTGAGGCTGACTTTGCTCTAGGGGGTCTCAGGGAGAGCAGGGGAACAGAGCCTTCTCTGACACCTTTCTAATAGCACAGACAACCCTTCTCATAACTCTCCATGGCTGTGGCTTTATGACATTCAGTCCATGGCCTCTGGGACAGGACATGTTCAGGACAATGTTTACTTGCTTGTTTGCTTCCTCCCCCGCCCTTGCAGATAGGCAGGAGACCTCAGATAACCCTGACATCGGGAGGGATCATCTCAGTCTCAGAGAACAAATGCTGTGACACACTCCTTGTCATGTCTTCTTGTTTGACTGGTTAGATAACCTTGTTCTGTGGCATTTGGGGCTGATAAAGTGTCTACCATGTCCTCCTCTTCTATCATTTGTTCAAAAAGTTAGCACAGGTTTCCACATTTCCACTCTGATTCTGCTGCCACTTCAATCCTATTCTCCCAAACATCCCAAATATGAACATTTCTCTTCACAACACTCTTCCTTCAAATAGTTCCTAAAGAATGTGTCCAAATGGCAAGGAATCAGGACAGTCAGGCCAGCAGCCTGCAGACCTGTCTTTCAGTTTGGATTGCATCTCTACCCTTCCACTGTGTGCCTTGAACATGGCACACCACTTTTCTGAGCCTCAGTTTCTTCGTTTGTGAAAGAGATGTACCCGAGTTTGCTCCCTCTTCCTTAGCATTCCTATGAGGACTGGATGAGGTTACATATATTATAGTGACATGGAATGGATATAATAGGTAATATAGATATCCGTTATCATCAAGCAGTAGAACAAAATAGTTAATATCACAGACGCTTGAGCCTTATTGCTGGTTTTCTCCTCTGAAAAATGAGCATAAGGATGCAGATCAAAAGATCTGAGGTCCTGAAAGCCCAGAAAACCAAAACTTTTTCATAAGTGGTGTGCCCAAACTTATTTGGTATCAGAATTGACATGAGGGTTTTTATGGTCTTTGTCTAGCCAACTTGCTGTAGAAATATATGTGCTTGTTTACTGGGTGCTGCCTCAGACACCCCCATAAATTATTACATAATATACAGCATATGTGCCCTACTATTTTTCTAAAATATGAACACTTCAGTACTAGAAACACATTTGGCCACAAAGATTTTGGATTTAGAATTGTGGACCTTCAGTACTGAACTCCTAGGGCTGCTATGAGCCTTAAGGCAGTTAATTCAGGTAAAGCTCTAATAAAAGTGCCCGGCTCATAGTAGGTGCTCAGTGGCTATCGGCTGCCATTATTATTCCCTTTGTTACGCAAACCTGAGCATCCTCAAATAATTCCCATCATTACTCTGGACCTACTACTTGTGCCCTGTGACCTTAATGTCTAATGTTCTTTCCATTCAACCACTCAGCACTTGACTCCCATGAAGTGCTGTCTTCCCAACTCTCCACCAAAATTCTCTCCTTGTTTGGAACATGGACATCCTCCCTGTACCCACCCTCATGCCCCCACCTGTGCCTTCTTGGTGGTCAGTCAGATGGCCTGCTTGTAAGTGAAGGAGGCTGGGAGAGAGCTCTGGCAAGAATTCCACCAACAGGTCTCAGACATGCAGCTCACCCTGACACACCCCTGGGGCCCGCGTGGCTGGGATTCCATATGTGTGGGTGCAGTTTTGCCCCCTTTAGAAAAGTTACTTCCACCTTTCTAGACCTCAGTCCACATGAATTAAGCACAAGAGCCAGCCTAGACGATGGCGACATGCCTTCCAGCTCCGCGGGATCCTCCCTCCTGTGCTGCTCTGCTTTACCCCTGCGTGCTGTGGAACCACACCTTGGATGCCCCTTCTTAGGTAATGCGAGAAGGAGAATGAAGGCTGCCTCCCCTCAGCTCTGAGAATGGTAGTTATATCCAGCCTCCAGATAGTCAAATGCTAGGCATTGTGGAACTTTGTTACCACAGGAAATTAGGTCCTCTTTTCCTGACTCCTGGGTACTGAAACTAACCTGACCATAGGACAGGCTTTGGGTCACCCTCCAGACAGGTTCAGACATGAATTGGACAGTCTCAAGTTCAGGGAGGTCCAGCCTGGGAGCTGGCAGGCTGTGGGCAAGGATGCCACCTGCTGATTAAAGTCAGAGAGCAGGCAGCACACCGACTCGGACCAGAACCTGGTCCAAAGACAAAAGGACCCTGATGGTGGTGGCGGGATCTGCTGGGCTTCAAGGTAGAGCTCTGGTTCACAGTGGAGACAGCTATGAGGGCGTGTGTGAGGAGAGGGGAAGCAAGACAGAAGCCTGGTGCTGTAGACTGGGCCACCGGAGGTGGGAGGAAGCACCAGGACCCTAAAATCATGGGCCCCCAGGGCTCTTCCCTGGAGCACCGAGTGCTGCCATTTGTGGCAAGATCCAGTTAAATGCCAGTCGCATCTCCTCTTTGTCCTTTCAAAAAGAACCCCAAGTTTGTTTCAGAAACCATGTAGCTGATTGAAAACATTCATGTCGCCAGAGCCCTAAGTGTGTTTCGGAAGACATAAGCAGACATTCCTGTGAGGGGCTGCAGGAAAACTTGCAAAAGGTGTGAATTCAGTTGCCATAGGCCTTCCCCTTTCATACTTTCCCCTTTTTTCTGCCCGGAACGCATACAGGATGCTGAAAGAAAAACAGCCATCTAGTGAGTGTGAAGCCCAAAGCCACAAGCTGAGCTTGGTGGAGCTGAAAGCTAAAAGAAGCCCAAGACCCTCATGGCTCCGGAAAGTCACAAGACTAGCCCTGAATGCCACTGCAGCTTCTGTCATGTGAGAAAGACAAACTCTTCCTTGGGTCATCTATTCTAGTTATTTCTCTGTTTAATGCAGACAAACTTAATCCTAATAGGCACACATACCTGATGGGGTTGTTGTGAGGATTAGATGCACTTGGAGAATCTGAGGGGCTGAGGTAAAGCCAGCAGTTGTAGCTGAGGGACCAGAATCCTGCTTTGGGGACCTTGTCCTTTCTTAAGCCCCTGTAGATGGTGGAGACTTAAGCCACTGATACACTTCCTGTCCCCACATGATCAACTCAAGACCTAGGGTAATCCTGAGACCACAGCAAGGATGTGTCAGTAAGTCCAGCTGCAGGGAAGCAGTTTAAAAAAAAAAAACAAAGCAGGAGAAGCAAGGCAGAGGATGACACGGTAACTTACTGAAAATCAGCTGCACTTCTAGAAAAAATTTCTATTTGTGTCCTATCAATGGTGGGTCAGTAGTACCTTCTTCACATTCCCAATACAGACTTCATTCATTCATTCATTCATCCACCAAATACTTCCTGGTTGCCTGTAGTGTGTCAAGCTCTGTATTGGTGCTGGAGAAACAAAGATGTATAAAGATTGTCCTTTGCCTCAAGCATCTTCTCTGGGTTCCAAATTGTGGGAGAAATGGGAGCTGAAAGATGAGGGTATGTTTGGGTTAAATATGAGGGAGAGAAAAAGCTCTGAATACTGAAATTGCTGTCATTTTGCATCTTCTGATGCTGCAAAAATAGGTTTTGGGAGGTGGGAGTATATTTCCAATCTAGCCTGAAGTGGAAAGTTACTGGTATGCTAAAAAATAAGCTTAGATAATTATGGGCTGAGGTCAGACAAACTGTAGAGAGTTCTTAATTTCTAGTATTTCCTAGGGCTGTGAGTAAACTACCACTTGGCCCAGGTAAAATATGCCATCTCCTTAAATGGAAAAATACCCAGATGATGGAAATTTTTTTGTTATTTACCAGTAGGAAGCTGTTTCTGACTGGAAAGGCATTAGAGTATGCAGTATAGACCATGCTTCAGAGTTCAGGCTCTGGAGTAAGAACACCTGCTTTGAATCCTAACTCTGCTACTTACGAGCTTGTGAGAAACCAGGTAATTTCTTGGCTTCCGTGAGCCTCAGGTTGATCAGTAACGTGGATATAATAATTTCTACCACATAGGATTGTTAGGAAGAGTAAAAACATTACACAAAGAATTTTCAGTGCTTGGCACAGATTTAGAGCTCAAACATGTCAGCTGTGGGGAAAATGAGGTTGAAAAGCAAAAAGAGGGAATGGAAAATCTTTTCTCAAAGGGATGACCTGGGCTGGAGCCAGATTACCCAAAACAGACCTCCTCGTGCCATCTCTGGCCAGACATAATCACGTCCTTACCAGACCTCCTTCAGGTTGCTGGAAAATGTGGGGCTTTCCAATTATTTAACCATAGAGTTGCATTTTGGTGATGCTGATGTTCACTGCTAAGGCAGATGTGTGGACAGTTTTGTAGGGTCTGTAGAATGAGCAGGTCCAATGGCCCATTGGAAGAATCTACTTTGTGAGGCTATTTGAGCTTTTTCATGAAAAGTTTCCTTATCTAAAGGCATTGGCCTTCTCATCTCTTCAGTGGAGGGGATCATGCTGGCCTCATCTGAGAATTAAACCTAATGAACAGCACCTAGCATGATGACTGGGAGGAAGTAGGCACTTCATAAATATTGTTTCATCCTTTCCCAAGACCCTGCCCTGGCATCATGCTGCCCTAAACCAAAAGAGTGTTACTGTTAGTGTGCTGACAACATGTGGCAGGAGAAACATAGGAATCCAATCTTAGCCACTTATACTTTAGTTGGAATTAGTTTATCTGGCCAGCCAGGTCATCATTTGCTAGCACAATTCTTCTCCACTCTGGTGCACATTAGAATTACCGGGCAGAATTTTAAAACTACTGATGTCCAGTATGCACCCCTCCTCCTCCCCTAAGAGAATACAATTGAGGCAGATGAAGTCAGACAGGGTATGGCTTAACCTGCAAGCCCGGGTATCTGTTTACTGTCCCAGGAAGAGGCTTCACTTGGACCTCTGGCTCCAGTTTATCTTAATCTTTCTTTGCAAACTGTTTATTTGTTTCCTGACCTGATAAGCACTGTCTTACTTTCAGGCAAATTAATTAGCTTGTTTTCTAATGATATCTGAGAGTATGCCTCCAGTATTGCCATGCCTTTATTTCCTAGTTCACAGTAGTATAGGCTGAGAATTCCAAGCTAGCAAAATCAAAGGCTTAACTGTAAGCTAGTGGCAGAATAAAGAATGAGTACTCTTTCCAGAAGGAATTTCATCTACTGCCTAAGCTGCTAAAGAGACACAGCCAAAATCTAACCAGTCTAAAATTTACTCCTCACTTATTTCTTGCGAGAAGTCTCAGAAAGTCACTGGGCCTGTGCCCAACTCAGCCACAGACCTAGATCATCCTCATTTTTGTGACTGGCCATCATCACTCTTGGAAATGGCGCAAAACCGAAGAGAGGGCTTAGCACAACCTTCTACAAAAAAGAGGACAGAATGTCTCACTCATTCCCCTTTTTAGATGCAATTCCTAGATAGGCAAATGCAGTGAGGTTTTCTCTTAAGCTTCCCCCATCATTTGGCTATGGCCTCAAGTGCAAAATGTAAGGGCATGCCAACAACACTCAGTAATCAAGAATGAAATATTTTGACCAGGCACGGTGGCTCATGCCTGTAATCCTAGCACTCTGGGAGGCCAAGGCGGGAGGATCACTCAAGGTCAGGAGTTTGAAACCAGCCTGAGCAACAGCGAGACCCCGTCTCTACTAAAAATAGAAAGAAATTAATTGGCCAACTAAAAATACATAGAAAAAACCAGCCAGGCATGGTGGCACATGCCTGTAATCCCAGCTACTCAGGAGGCTGAGGCAGAAGGATTGCTTGAGCCCAGGAGTTTGAGGTTGCTGTGAGCTTGGCTGACACCACGGCACTCTAGCCTGGGCAACAGAGTGAGACTCTTATGTCTCAAGACAAAAAAAAAAAAAAAAGAATGTAATATTTCAAAAATCAAAATTAATGTAAAAAATACATGATGGATTAAATAGCATAATTTTAACTAAAGGTAGTATCTATAAGGGCAAATGCCCTTGTTTGGGCTTCTGTGAACCTGGAGCCTTCTCTAGATGAGCAACACATGCTAAGCTACTGTATCTTTCTCCCTCTCAACTCACAAAGGAACAACTGAAACCCAGAGAGGTACTCATTCTTTTAAGGAATTACCTTGTTTCACTGTAGGTCATAAGACCCCCATCCCAGAGAGGAACACTACCCCATACCCAAAAGGAAGGAATGCTGCACAGAGAGGCTAAGAAAAATCTAACCACATAGGACTTGCTGGGTTTCCCCACTCAGTCTATTAGCATTAGATCATACACTTTTTGTCCAATCAGATTTCTACATTCTGTCCATATTTTGTTGAACCTAAGCATAAAAATGGACAGATTTCCCTGTAACCTTGGGTCTTCGTTCTGAAAAGACTCTCATGTCACATAAAACTATGATCAAATAAATTTGTGTGTCTTTTCTCCTATTAATCTGCTTTTTGTCAGTTGATTTTCAGTGAAACTTCAGAGGGCAAATGGGAAGTTTTCCTTTGGCTCCTAAAATCCCAATATATCCATTCTCTTTTCAAAGATCCTGACATAGGCTAGGTACTTAAAAACTACTTGTTGAATGAATATGTGAATAAGTGAATGCATAAATGCACTTTTTTTAGTGTGTATGACCCTGTCGTGGACTAAAATATGAAGATTAGGCTCTCCATCCCTCTTCTGTCCACACTCTCCCCTTCCGGTGCTCTCTTGTCACCTGTCCCAGTGACCAAACATTGCTCATTAGCTGCCCAGGTCTCCTTAAATGCCCCACCCTCAGGTCTGACAGTCTAGACTCTACCACTTCAGATGCAAAAAGCTGAAATGTAAGATGCTTTGCATAAGATTTAGTTTTGAACAGATATGCACCATTCTAAATACTATGGGAATTTAGGGCACCACAGACAGTTCATTGGGAAGAAATTTATGTGAGGACAGGGGTGGCCATTCAGCCCACAGGCGCAGCCACCTGGTCTGTCATCTGTGTAGAAGGCGGAGCCTAGTGTATCTATTATAATGAGTTTAACCAGGTTCATCTGGGATTTTCCTTATATTCTTTGAACCATTCTAACTATATATTGGCTGTCTTGCATTATTTCCCCTTCTTACATACAATGGAAGACAAATAATTGAAAGAGCATACACTGCAATGTCAACACAGGTAGGTGTTGAGATATGACTGTTTTTAGTGTTCCTCCCACCTTTGTCTATTTTTAAATTTTTCTTTATTGGCAACCTATTACTTTTACAATTTCAGAATACTTTATCATTTCATGTGTTCCTCTTTGTATTTATATACATTTCAGTTGTATAGAGCTGTGCTTTCCAACATGGTAGCCACTGATGGCAAGTGAATACTTACATCTAGATTAGTCAAAATTAAATTCAATTAAAAAGTCAGTTCCCCAGTCACATTAGTCATATTTCAAGTACTCAGTAGTCACATATAGTTAATGGCTATCATTTTTGGACAGCTCAGAATAGAGTATTTCTATTAGTGCAGAAAGTTCCATTGAAAAATTCTGGTGTAGAGTGTGTAGGTTTTAAACATCAGAATATAAAAACGGAGACTTACAGGTAGGTGGTTAAGAGTATGTGCTGCTGCAAACAAAGGTTTGAAAAGAGCAACTGTTCGGCTTCTTTGTGGTGCAAATGCAGCAGTATTGATTTCTCTTGGAAGGGAAAACTTGTTATGCTCACCAGGGTCCTTGGAAAGCAGATTGATGAAGGAAATGTGTCCTTGATAGCTGTGGAGGCTGGTAACTGAGTTCAGCCACCTGAGACTTTTTACAAAGCAATCTGAAAGACTGGGCAAGATGCCCACTGTGATGTGTCAGTCTCTGGGGATGCTCCTAGGACACACCTTCCTATAGGAAATTTCCATAGGCTTACCTGAAATCAGAGTCTCTATTTCTCTAATTCTTATTCACATTAAAAAGCTTTTGGGGGCTGTTCTTGGATGACTCCCCTTCAATGAACTACAGGATGGTCTAATGCTAAAGCCAATATATCATGCAACAAGTCCAGGAGGTCTTGCTCAGCAACTGGGACAGACTCTTTTTGGAAAGACTTAGGAACTAAGTGACCTTTGACACAACAGAGCAAGATGTGAGCAGCTATTCTTGCTCTGAAATTATCCAAATTTGTCTAGTTTCAAGATAAGTCCTCAAACTCACATTCCTGGTGGCCTACGCAGTAAGTCAGATCTGCCTCAGCCATCGTGAGCAAAGAGGACCTAGGTTATTAGCTGAAAAGTGTAAGGATGTAGTCATTCATGGATTTTTTTCAACAAATGTTTAGTAAGCACCTACCATGTATTAGGAACTAGCGATAGGACAGTGAATGGAACAGCCCTGGAGACTGCCTTATAGAGTACCACCTTATACTGCTCTAATAGCAACCCAACAAGGTTAAGGATAGTCTTAAATAACCAGAAATGAGCTGACACCCAAGGGTCTTTTATAGGCAAGAGTCAGGAGTGTCTCCAATGTGCAGTAAAGATAAAACCCTGGCTACCTGTCTAAAGTGGGAAAGTTACAGAACATATGGCTAATTTTATATCAATTTGGGCTTCTCAAGGGAGTCCTTAAACATCATGTAAGTCTGTGCAAGAGAAAAGAGACCAAATGTTTCTGTAACAGGAGTCCTCTAGGGGACATTAATCACTGTGTGAAAAGGTGCTGTGAAGTAAACTGCCAAGGCCTCCAAGTCCCTAGGTTAACATGGCACAGGGTAGATCTACCAAAATGTCGATTAAAGTCCATTACAAAAGGTCAAATTTCCTTAAATGAGTAAGATTATGGGAATGGTGTGGAGAATGTGTAGTGATATGAAGACAGAAGGACAGAGAAAAATGAAAGATATCTACTTAAAGCATCTTCTTGTATATAAAAAAACAAAAAAATCAAAACTTGGATGCCAATTTTCAGAGACACTACGAGGATACTCTGCAAAGCATGTTCAATTGGCCAGAAAGGGTAGACTAGTCAATCATATTATAAATCTCTCTTCTTTTGTGGTGCAAACTTCCAAATCACACACCGTATTGACTGATGCTACAATGATGTCTGGTGGAGGTGCAGGAGCAGGGGAAGGAAGAAAGGGAATATGAAGGTCTCCAGGCTCCTAAAATAAAATTCTTTGAGGAAACGAAGTGTATCAAGTGGGATCAGAAATCTGGATCAGTAATGGTGGTGAAGGGTTATCACACAACATATGAATTTTGTTAGAAGCTCCTCCAGACCAGTTCACGTTGGCTCAGTGGCTGTGTTTTGAAAACTATTTGTTGAGTACAAGAGTATGTAATATTTAAGCCCAAGTGTGGGGCACCCTGTGGCCTGGGAAAGAGATTTAGGCATCAGCTGGAGTTGTCAGTAGTTAAAACAAAGAGCATGAATGAAATCAGTATGAAAGGGCACCATGAGAAGAGAGAGTCTCAGCATAAACACTGGAGTATTTCCCAAATTTAAAGGAAGGACAGAATGAATGGTTTAAGAGAACCAGTGGAGTGGATTGTCAGAGAAGCTAAGGAAGCAACGAATTTAGAGAAGGGATACTTGGTTAAATACAGTTGAGGAGCACACAGCCAGCTAAGGACCATAAACTACTCATTGGTTTGGCAACAGTTGTCAGAGAAGTTGAATGGTGTGAGCAGAACCCAGACTGCAAGAGATTGAAGTGACAGGGAGGTGAGGAATGTGAATAGGACCAGCAATTGCTTTATGGACGCTAAAATGAAGACCTATGTGGATGTTGTTAATAAGTTCTTGTTTCTGAAGAACCTGACTTGCTAAGTTGTAGAGATTTAGCTTCAGAACTGACCTACCTGGGCTACAAGGGTGGGAAATAATCACATCTGACCCTTTGATCTGAGTAAGTTTCCAAACAGCAAAGCAATCTGACCTTGATTCTTCTTTGATTATTAAAAGCATTTTTTTAGCCTTTAGAGAAATAATTTTTTGAAAACTTTCTCCATAGCAATTCTTGCTATTTTCTTTAGTGTAAAAGTTACCCACAAGAATGAGCTCTGCAGAGTTCTAGGAAAATGAGTTGGTATCTCTTCCTTTGAAAGGCGAGCTTTGGGGGCTAGTCAGACATTGAGCCTTGCAAAACACCTACCACAGAGAGAGGGAAAAGTTCTTTTGATCTGCTATTCACAGACACTAAGCCCTATGTAACCTTTGTGTAAATAGAGAAGATGACCAACTAGTTTAAGATCTGCAATGTGGTTGGAAGGCTTTGCACAAATGGAGAAACACGCTGGAGATGTTGGAAGGCAGATCTTGCCTTGTATTGAACAATCAGAACCTCAAAGTTGTTCATGTAGATGAGCCATAAAAATGCCAAGAAAAATATTTCAATGATTATTTGCTCTATTTCACTAAGCCAAGAGCCCTAGGCTATCACAACACCCTAATGTTTTCAAACTTTATCTTAGTATTAAATCCTTCTGGTGACCTAAATTGTTCACAGGCTGGACTGCTGTGGTTGAAGCTGGGTGAAGTAGGGCCAAACTTACCTCCTTGAAATGCAAGACACTGTTTAAAAGCCTTAGCCCTAGAAAAATGCCTCACAACTCTGGCTTGTGTATTAGAATCACTTGAGAACAAATTCTAATGCATTTAGGGATTCTGATTTAATTAGTCTAGGTGAAAGGGCTCTGGTGTGATATTTTTAAAAAGCACCCCAGATGATTCTATTGTGCAGTGAGGGTTAAGAATGGCTACCCTAGAGGAAGACTCTATTTATGACAAAGTTTTATTGTACAAAACAAAATTCTGTTTATAGTAAAATTATTGTGAAGGCAAAAGTGAGGGGATATACTGGTATGGATTAATCAAATAGTTAATTCGAGTTGGCAAGTTTACCATAAATGGAAATCCATTCTACATGGAATTAGAATACAATAATATATGCTATACAAAATTCAGACTATTTCATTCAGTCAATATTCATTCATAGATCATTTCTTGATGCGTATTATTTCTTGAGTGGCACACTCTGTGTAAGGTGCTAAGAGGGATTCATAAGTGATTCTGCTCCAGTCTTTGCTCTCAAAGAGCTATGCAGTATCTGTGAGAGGTAGATGTGTCTGACATGAAACAAAATCTAAGAACCAAGAAACATTGAGGAATCTTATATGGCCCTGAGGTCATTGTCATTTTGGTGAATTTAAAATGATCACAAATTCTATTCCCCATATTAAAAGGTGGCATCTATTTTTCTTTCCCCTTAAATCTGGGCTGGCCTTGTGACCTTCTTTGACCAATAAATATAGAAGAAGTGATTTTGTGTTAGTTGCAGGCTTAGGCTTGAAGAAATTTGGCAGCCTCTGCCTTTGTTCTCCTGTAGTCTTCAGCTACCATGTAAAGTAGCCCAGCTATTTTTCTGGAGAGAACACAAGGAGAGTTATGTGCCTGTTTCAGCCATCCTGAACAAAGTGCCTGACACGTAAATGGAGACATCTTGAAATGTAGCCTTGAGACTATTGTGTGAGGAAGCTCAAGTTAGCCATGTGGAGTAGCCATGAGGACATCTAAGGCATCCTGGCTAATGGCCCCAGATCACCTGCCAGATGAATACAGTCCCGTAACTGAACAAGGGAGACCAGCGGAAAAATCACTTGGTCAACCCACAGAATCATGAGAAACTGTCTCTATTGACCAATCTCAGCTGCTTAATCTCAAGGATCCTCATCATTTCATCCAACTGGTTGCAGTAGACATCTGCTGTAATCTATTGACCAGGTTTCATGAAGTTGTAGTGGATAATACCAGTGCTGGACCACCAAACAGACACCATTAGCTTTTTTGGATGAATATTTGGTTTTGGACTGTGTTTCAGCACTTCATCTTTATCCAACTATTGTGATGAATGCTTGAGATTGTCAAAAAGAATCCATTTTTCATCACACGTAACAATACGGTGTAGAAATGGTTTGCCTTTATGTCATGACAGCAAAGAAAGGCAAGCTTCGAAATGATTTCTCTTCTGACACTCATTTAATTCAAGCAGAACTTTTCTATCCAGTTTCTTTGCTGATTTGTTTCAAATGGGCTGATATTGTTGGCATAATATCATCAAACCTTGCTGCTAATTCAGGCATAGATTGAGATGGATTCACTTCCACTACGGCTTTCAGCTCATCATTATCCACCTTGGTCTCAGGCCACCTACGTGGCTCATTTTCAAGATTAAAATCACCAGAATAGAGCTTCTCAAACCATCAACGTACTGTGCATTCATTAGCCACATCCCTCCCAAACACTTCGCTGATATTTAGAGCTGTCTGCACTGCATTTGTTCCATGACAGAACTCATATTTGAAAATAACAGCAGTTTTTGCCTTATCCATAGTTTCACAAAAATTGCTCTAAAAAAATTTTGCAAGTTAATTATAAGCCAAATTTCATGCGTTTGAAAGACTGAGGATGAACTTTCATGATAAAAATAAAACGAGAAGTGTCAAAGTGAAATGCCAGAGATATCAACTGTCAAACTTAGTACTTAAGGAACTCGGACCTTGAGGAGATTCTAAAAGGAAAGTGGGCACTGATAACAAAATAAAGTGAGTTTCATATTTGCCAATACCTAATTTGTGTTTTTCTAATGCATACCTTTTACTGGTAACATCTTTCCAGAAAATAGGACACTTTTTGAATTGAAGAGATCAGCAAAGGCAGAAGGACTGGGATTATTAATTTGTTGACTTGATGTAGTGATTTATAACTCTAGCTGCACGATAGAATCATCTAAGTAAGAGCTTTAAAAATATTCCAATTTTGCCCCATCCCAGACTAATTGAAACTGAATTTCAGGGCCTCAGCAGACATGTGTTAAAGCAACACAGGTGATTCTAATGAGCAGCAGAAGTGTAACCCACAGGACATATGTCTGCTTGGTCAATTCTTTGCCAGTTTTGTGCCTATGTTCTCAGACCTTGGCAGATTCACCAGTTAGTGCTACGCTCTTTCTTCTTTCCCTAGTCGTGTTGTCATGGGCCCAAGACCCTGCCTCAGGAGCTTTGCACAACAACTTGTTTACTGATAGGTGTGTGACAGCCACATCAGTGACCTGGAAAAATTAGCCTGTGTCAAAGCTAATTAGTTGCACTATTTCCATTTTAATGAAGCAGATCAATTAAGAGTAGAGCTGCACTGGAAAATTCCTGGGCCTGCCAGACCAGCAGTCCCAAGGTACTGTATGATTAGACACCAGATTTATTCATTCATTCAACAAGCACATACTGAGCATCAACTATGTGCTGGACACTGGAAATGAAATGATGAGCAGAGATAAAATGCCAACCTTCAAAGAGCTCTCAGTTTTTTCATCATTTCAGAAATCAATAATTTCCCAGTTACCTGGAGTTTACCTGCTCTAAGCCCCCAAATTTCAAACACTCTTTTCCAGACTTTGGAATTTGATAGGCTGGTAGTATTTTTAGCTAAAAGAGTTGCCAGTTTTTAATTGTGCAAGGTAAAAACAAACCAAATGAAAGTCTTTTTAACACATAAAAAGTAGCAAATAGATCATCTCAGTATAAGGAATTGCCATTTCCTTTTAAAAGCTAGTCAAGTGGAGCAGCAGGAATGGAGAAGAAGCAAAGGAATCTGTAACTGGTAGTGATCACTTGGTTGTAAACACCGCCACACTCGGACCAGCCAGGAATTCCCATTTAAATGAAATAAATCTAGCTTCATGGAAAACTCTACACAAACTTCTTTCTCATTTTGCTGCCCCACAACGAGCAATTGTTTAAAATCAAATGATTTTCTTTTTCTTTCTTTCTTTTTCTTTTTAATGAACAGTACTTATTATCCTTCTGCAAATAAATGCACTAAGAAATTATACTTCCAGCCAAGATGAACCCTCTTACCTAAAGCAACCAATAAATTTAAAATATGTATGTATTAATATATATACACACAATGGTTTTCAAGACACTGGGTATCAGGGCAATGAGGAACAGTGAATCCTGGAAGACAAGAGACAACTGAGGTGAGCCCTATGACAACCCCAGCTTAATGTTTTCAGATATTCCAGTCTTTAATGCAGGGAGGGAGAACTCAAGTGGAGCCTGGAAGACTCCCTGACAAGAGATAGAGCTGAAAGTCTGGAGAGAACAAAATGGGTAGAAATCACTGGAAAGAATACCAGGTAAGAAAGAACTATATAGAAAGAGGTATCTGCAGATCTGTAGTTTCCCTTGAGTTTTCAGTTGAGTAATGATTAGCACAGGCAAGTGAGGAAGTGACCTGAGGCCAGGGACAGAATCACCTGGAACGGTAGAGGTAAGAGTGCCTGGCACTCACACAGGGTCAGAACAGTGCTTGTACCCAGAAATCACACTAGAAAATCTCATGATTTGTGGGAACTTTGGCAGAATACTCAGAAACATCTTGACTTAGTAGAGGGGAATAATTAGCCCTATAGTGAGGACTGCAGCATGAGAGAAAATACATGTTACACACAGAAGAACAAAAATAAAGATAACAGCAGATTCCACATCAAAAACAATGCAAGTGAGGCCGGCCTGGTGGCTCACACCTGTAATCCTAGCACTCCGGGAGGCTGAGGTGGGAGGATCACTTTAAGCAGACCAGCCTGGGCAATAACAAGACCCCATCTCTACAAAAATATAGAAAAATTAGTCAGGCATGGTGATGCATACCTGTAGTCCCAGCTGCTCGGGAGGCTGAGACAGGAGGATCGCTTGAGCCCAGGAGTTTGAGATTGCAGTGAGCTATAGTGATGCCACTGCACTCTAGCCCGGGCAACAGAGCAAAACTCTTTCAAAAAAAAAAAAAAAACAAACACACACACACACACACACACACACAAGCAAACAAAAACAATTCCATTCTTGTGTTACTTCACTTAGTAGAATGGGCTTCAGCTCTATCCAGGATAACACAAGAGGTGATAGATCACCGTTGTTTTGTGGCTGAGTAGAACTCCATGTACCACATTTTATTAATCCACTCATGTATTGATGGGCACTTTGGTTGTTTCCACATCTTTGCAATTGTGAACCATATGTACTCATCATCAAACTAGTATTAACTGATCAACAACACTTAAGGGCACATATAGTAGTAACATTCATCAGGTGTCGGGCAGATGGGAGAGGGGAGGTGGGAATGGATATATGCACACCTAATGGTGCAGTGCGCACCGTCTGGGGGATGGACATGCTTGAAGCTCTGACTCAGTTGGGGCAAAGGCAATATATGTAACCTAAACATTTGTACCCCCGTAATATGCTGAAATAAAAAAAAAACAATTCAAATGAGAAGGCAATTTTTATTTGTGATAATTTAAAAACCCTCCACAAATTATAAATAGAAAAAAATTCTCAACCCTATAAAGGGCATCAACTAACAACCTACATCTAACCTCTCACTATGATGAAAGACCAAATAATTTCTTCCTGAGACCAGGAACAAGAAAAGGATGTTTATTCTAAGCAGTTCAATTTGACTTTGTGCTGGATGTTCTAGTGTTTACTTGCAATAAGGTAAGTAAAAAGAATAAAAGTCATCCAGATTGAAAAGGTTGAAGTAAACTATTTTTTCAGATGATATGACCATCTATGTAGAAAATACAATGGAATCTAAAAAAAAGACCCTACCTCAATGAATAAGTGAGTTTAGCATGGTGGCAGGATATCACATTGATGTACAAATAAAATTGTATGTCTGTGTAGTAGCAACAAACAATCAGAAATTGAAATAAGGCAACAATACCATTTACAATAGCATCAAGACATATGAAATACTCAGGGATAAATCTGACAAAATATATGAAAAACATATATACTGAAAACTACAAAACATTGTTAAGAAAAATTAAAGACCCAAATTAATGGAGTTACATACTGTGTTCATGAGTTGGAAGATTTAATATTGCTATGATCTCAATTCTCTTCAAATTGATCTATAGATTCAACACAATCTAAATAAAAATTTCCCCAGGAATTTCAATATAAATGGACAGGTTGATTATAAAATCATATGGAAATGCCAAGAACCTAGAATAGCCAACATAATTTTGAGAAAGAACAAAATTAGAGGACTAACAATACTTGGTATTAAGATTTACTGTAAAGTTACAGAAATCAAAATAGTGAGACATTGGCACCAATGTAGATAAATAAATCGATGGAATAGAAGAAAATGCCCAGAAATAGACCAACACATATATACACAAATGATTTTTGACCCAGGTACAAAGGCAAGTCAGTGGAAGAAAAGACAGTGTCTTAGTCAGTCTTAGCTATAACAAATCAACATTAACTGGGTGGCTTATAAAGAACAGAAATTTATTTCTCAGAGTTTGGAGGCTGGAAATCCAAAATCAGGGTGCCAGCCTGATTGGGTTCTGGTGAGGGCCCTCTTTGAGGTTACAGATTGCTGTCTTCTTGTTGCATCCTCCCATGGTGGGAAGAGGACAAGAAAGCTTTCTGGGGTCCCCTTAACAAAGGCATTAATCTCATTCATGAGGTCTCCATCCTCATGACTTAATTATCTCCCAAGGCTCCACCTCTTAATACTATCACATTATGGGTGAGGATTTTAACATATGAATGGGGGGACATAAACATTTAGTCCATTGCAGATAGGCTTTTCAACAATGGTACTGGGACATTTGAACATCTGTAGGCAAAAAGTTAAACTTGAATCCATACCTCCCACTCTATACAAAAATTAACTCAAATGGATCATAGACCTACAAGTAAACTGCCAAACTATAAAACTTCTAGAATAAAACACAGCAAAAAATCTTTGTAACCTTGAGTTAGGCAAAAATTAAATAGATAGGTAGCATGAGCCATAAAAGAAAAATTTGATATAGTGAACTTCAAAATTAAAAGCTTCTGCTTTTCAAAAGACAACATTAAGAGAACAAAAAGACAAACTACAGGCTGGAAAAAAATATTTACAAATATTTGATAAAGGACTTGTATCCAGAATATAATAAAGAGCTCTCCAAATTTAATAGCAAGAAAATAACAAATTTTTATTGTTTTAGAACTAAACTCAATTTTGCAAAATGAGTCTTTTTAAAAAATAAATCTTCAGAAAAAGACATAACCTAGACCCAGAATTTTTTTTTTTTTTTTTTCGAGACAGAGTCTCACTCTGTTGCCCTGGCTAGAGTGCTGTGGCATCAGCCTAGCTCACAGTAACCTCAAACTCCTGGGCTCAAGCAATTCTCCTGCCTCAGCCTCCCAAGTAGCTGGGACTACAGGCATGCACCACCATGCCCGGCTAGTTTTTTCTGTATATTTTTAGTTGGCCAATTAATTTCTTTCTATTTTTAATAGAGACGGGGTCTCGCTCTTGCTCAAAATGGTTTTGGACTCCTGAGCTTGAGCAGCTCGGCCTTCCAGAGTGCTAGGATTACAGGCGTGAGCCACCGTGCCCGGCCTCGAGACCCAGAATTTTTGTCAAATACACTCTATCTCAATTTTCAAACCATTGTGGATACAAGAAGATAGAAGAATAACAACTAGAATTGGAATTAAAACTAAATCAATTTATAGTTACTCACTAAAATAACACTTTTAGCCAAGTTAATTGCAAAATATTTATAGAATAAATTGGATTTTAAAGTATATTCAACAGTATCTTATATACTAGTGGCTACTTACTAACATGATACAAAAAAATTTTGAAGAGTAAAGGAAGGCAGATGGACAACACCATGCACAGTACTTCTATGCATCACTTATGATATCAAGGTCTGGGCCGGGCATGGTGGCTCACGCCTGTAATCCTAGCACTTTGGGAGGCCGAGGCGGGCTGATTGCTCAGGGTCAGGAGTTCAAGACCAGCCTGAGCAAGAGTGAGACCCCGTCTCTACTAAGAATAGAAAGAAATTAATTGGCCAACTAAATATATATAGAAAAAATCAGCCGAGCATGGTGGCGCATGCCTGTAGTCCCAGCTACTTGGGAGGCTGAGGCAGGAGGATCCCTTGAGCCCAGGAGTTTGAGGCTGCTGTGAGCTAGGCTGACACCACAGCACTCTAGCCCGGGCAACAAAGTGAGACTCTGTCTCAGGAAAAAAAAAAAAAGATATCAACGTCATCCCTGAGAGCTTGGTGGGGGAGTGGGCAGTTATCCGTCATCCATAGGATATAGAAGACATAGAGAAGGCTGGACATATCATATTTATAATATATCATAGGAAATATTCATAGACTACCAGTAAATTCAAATTTAAAATATTTTGACCCAATCCTCTTAAGCCAACAAGAATATTCTTAAATTTGTACTTTTTTTGGTCATCTAAATTATGTCTTCCAAATAGCCTTCTGAGTCCAGAAATGAGGTAAAAATCCTTGTTGAATTAGTGTTCTCTGCTTCACTCTGACTCTTGTTCTCACTCTCTCTAGGTGGGAAAGAGGGGGAGGATGAGTTCACCATAGCTCAGAAATCCTCCAGATAGTCAAATACGATAAAAAAACCAAAAGACAATGGCTTCAAGGGTAAATCTATATTGAGAATTTGTTTGCCTTCATCACCCATACTTGTAGTTCCATATTACTTTGTGATGTCTACAGATAATAATAAGAAAAACCCTAAGGCAGTGTTAAAAAAAAAAAAAACCCATGAACCAAGAAGACTAGATCTAATTCTCCAGCCTCTTAGGGCATCCACAATGAGTTGTAATCTTCCATAAATGGACTAAGTGGTCTGGGGGTCCTGTTCCTCCTACGATCTTAAATGACACAAGAACCTTCTAAGGCTTCCTTTCAATGTGTTATTGACAAAGTTTCTGGGTATTCATACATTATCATGGTGTATCTAGAAGGAGCTACACGGGTCTAGCTAGCTATTGAACTTAGGTTTGAAGCATTATTGGCTGAACCAGGCCTAAATTCTCCCAATAGAAAGAATGGAAATTTTTAAAGTTCCAGAAGCAAAGTCTAGGACAACTTTTAGATGGCTAGTTTATATGACAAAACAATAACAAACCCATGGACTTAGGGAATCTATATTGTTGATTCTACTAGAATGAACCTTTTGTGAAATGTTTAAATCCTTTTTTGTCCTTTAAAAAAAACCCACCAAATGTATGTATTCACACCTTATATTATCTGCTAAATTTTGGTGACCAAATGGTTTTATTTAATGCTTTTTTATTACTTCTTTAACATCTTGAAGTATACTTTCTCAAGATTATTTTCTTTTCCTGGAAAAGAAGTATGACTTTTACCTTTGTCTCATTTTAATAAGATTAGCTGCAAGCCTGTATAAAATGCCAGTTTTGCTGCTATTATTAGGAAAATGCATGCACTGGATTCTAAACATTAAGCTAAGAAATACTGTAAAGGCAGAGTGTGAATTTTACACAGCTTCAAATACCCACTGCCCACTACTTGCGCTTTCCCCCCATCTTTCTCATGCTGTTGACCAGAACCAGGAAGCACACAGATACACAAAATTTTTTAAAATAGTAATTTTTAGTGATCAAGGAAAGAAGCTACACAAATGGCACCTTCCAGCCTTAAAAATATTTTTGACCAAATAAATTCTCATTTCATCTGAAAATGTTTCTCACACAGATTCTTAAAGTCTGAAGAACCCATTCTAGGAGCGTTAATGTCAACATACTCAATTATAAATAAGATCTGAAGGTGAAGTATTTGGATGAATCATTGCTTTCTGCTGTTTGTTTCATGAAGTTCAATTTTCAGAAAATATTATTGCTATGATGTTTACCTTGTCTAAATGCAAAGACATGAAGACGTTTTAATAAAGCATTTGCTACTTTCCTTTGTGCTTAGCATCTATCCCAACGACTTTCATCTCTTTAAACTTGTACATGCATTCATATAAGTTGCCTATTATTACTAGAGTTCAGTTTTTATCAAATTAAGTGTGTTTATACCAGAAATAAGAAAAATAAATCTTACCAGAAGACCAGGATCTTTTTAATATTTTTCCAGCTGTCTTTCTCAGAACTTACTGCCTGTTGCTTGGAACAACATCTTTCTTCCTGGCTCTGAGATCCTGAGATGTTGGATTTGGTGTTTGTTTATATAACCTTTTATTCAAAACATCAAGAAATATATCTTTAGACAATTTTTAAAAATTGCGATACAGCAGTGAGCAAAACAAAGTCCCTGCTCTTTGGAGCTTACAATATATGGTGGCTGTGAAATGAAAGATAAATATTGAACCATAGATTAGGAAAGGGTTCTTGTGCACTCAGTTCTGTCTTAAGGAATGGATTAGTCAATTTGAGCTGCTGTAACAAATATGCCATAGATGGGGTGGCTTAAACAACGAACATTTATTTTTCACAATTCTGGAGGCTGAGAAGTCCAAGATCAAGGTGGCAGCAGGTCTAGTGTCCGATGAGGTTTGCTTCCTGGTTTGCAGATAGCCATCTTCTCACTGTATCCTCACAGAGCAGAGAGGAAGCAATCTGTCTTGCCTTTTCTTATTAGAGCATTAATCGCATTCATGAAGGCTCTATCCTCATGACTTAATTAACTTCCTAAAAGCCCCATCTCCAAATACCATCACCTTGGGGATTAGGCAACAGCACATGAATTTGGGGAGGGGGACACAAACATTCAGTTCATGGCAGGGAGCCTTGTAAAGTAGAAGAACCAGGTTTCTTAGGTCTGGCAGATAAACTCTCGTTGAGTTGAATTTCAGCTGGTGTCTCACTTTCCTCAACGTTGTTTTCACCTGACAGGGTAGAGACCAAAACCTGGATAATCTGGGCTCCTGCTTCCTTAAATTCATTCTAGGTAGACTCTTTTTAAGTGTGTTTCACCTTTCTTTCTTTGTATCAATCCTTGCCTGGTTATTAGAGAAAAGTATCTTTCCTTCTCTTTTATTCTTCACTTCCCTCTTTATTTCATTTCATTTAACCTATTAATGACTTTTGAACATAACAGTAATATGAGTAAGACATTTTTAAGCCCAACTAAAACCCTGTGTTTTGAAATAAAATTAGCTAAAATTAATAAACAGTGACAGCAACCTCGCAAAAAAACCCTACAGGTGCTTAGAATTCGCCGTAAGGAAGCCTCCATCTGCCCCTCCCCTTATTTTAATCAACTCTGTTCTTTTGTAGCCCTGCCCATTCCCTAAGCTGAGCCACTTAGATCAACCTGTGGACTGATCCCCTCTCCAGTCCAGAGCACGACCAATTCAGACAGAAAGTGGACAGGATTTAAGAAATTCTAGCCACCTGCACCCCCAGGACTCAGGATTAAGTCATATTTTACTACTAAATGAGAATAAACGTCATTAGGCGGAGGTCCGGATTGTGTATTGTTGTTGTTACTTTTAGAAAGTAATCAGAACAACTTAAGGGCATACCTCAGTTTATGAACTATTATATTAAAGAATGTTTCTCAAACTAAGACTCCAAATGAACTGCCTCAGGATCATCTGGTATATTTCTTTATAATGACAATTTCTGGGCCTCTCATCATATTGTTGGAAACCTCTGGAGTTGGGACCTGGAAATCGGTATTTTAATAGCTATTCATGCATTTCTGATGCACATTCAAGCCTGAGATCCTTACTGGTCCCAAATACAGTTAAAACACACTCATTCCCATACATGAATTTTATAGAATTGGATTTCTTTTCTCTGAGTAAATGAGATCAGAGAAACTAGATGTAAAAATTACTTTTAAAAATTACTTTAAAAATACTCTTTAAAGCAATTAGTATTGTTAAATTTCGTGTTCATGTTATTGTAACTTTTAGTGATATTTCTTTTCCACATTTGCATATTAATTCAAGACCTTTATATTTCTTTATATTTCAACCTCAACTTTGATTATGTTCTTTTATTGCTACCTGATTCTATTGAGAAATTATTCAGGTCGTTATTCAGCAGGCAACTGTTTAGAGTCCACTATGGGCCAGGAACTGTGCTGGAATGGGAGACGGCTTTAAGGACCCCGCATATTAGGAGCCATGTGGTGGAGGGAGTACTGAAGTCCTATGGGTAAGTAGGAAATTACGGTATAATCGGGCAAGCATCATGATGAAATGTATACAATACCCAAGTGAAATACTTGGTACTCTTGGAGTAAATGGCGCATTGTTCAGTGGAACACTTTAATCAGTCTCTGGATTTGGAGACATATGCCCTGATCCTGTTTGGCTGGGGTGGATTAGAGTTAGATCAGAGTTTCTCAACTCCACACTATCGACATTTTGGACTGGATAATTCTTTGTTACGAGAGGCTGTGCATTGTAGGATGGTTAGCAGTATCCCTATCCTCTACCTACTATATGCCAAGAGAACCTCCCTGTCCAGTCATAACAATCAAAAATGCCCCCAGATACTGACAAATGAGCCCTGGAGGGAAGGAGGACAAAATTGCCCCCTAGTTGAGAACCACTGGGTTAGATGAATAAACTGCTCTGCACTAGAAAGGAATAGCAGTTTGGGGACCTGCAGGAAGATAACCATTGTGGGAGAGGAGGTAGGTAGACACAAGGAAGAATAGCTGCCGGCAGTAAACTGTGTCTTATTGTGTTTTTCTCTTTCCTGGAAATGTCTTCATTGAATATAGCAACAGGTGATCATATTTCAGATGGATTAGATATTCTGTATGTGTGGGAAAGGATTAGACAATCTCCTAGAGCTTATTTTTAAATGAATAATTTTAAAGCAATACAAGATGCAAAAACAATGAACCCTAAGTACTTTTGAATTATATTTTAAAATGAATGATTGAGGTAAATGATTTTTAAAAATTTATTTATTGAGGGGAAACTGTAAGAGTGTATAAAATAAGTTCTTACATTTTTTGTACATGGTTGAATTAGGGTAGTGGAGATATTCTTTTGCTAATTTTTTTCAAATGTGGTTATTACCTTTCAGTAAATATATATATAATATATAATAAATAGCTGATACATGCATATATTAGTTAGGTGAACTTATCACAATTAAAAAATTTAAGCGAGTGGATTCAATTCATTATATAAAACAAAAAGATTATCTTTCTACAGAAGTGACTCTAACCAAGTACGATTTCCGTAGGCTGAATGTGGGAATAGGACCTATAATGTAATAAAACTTAAATAAATGCAAAGTCCACAAAATTGGAACCCAGCATTTCTATTGCTAGTCACCCTGAGAGATGCTCTCAGGAGTAAAATTTGCTCAACTAAGTTTGAGACATGCTGTGTAGCAGATTCCCAGCTTAGAGGAGTGTGGGTCGCATCAATACTCTCAGAAGTCCTACAGGAATAAACAGTTTAATTTTAATTTTGCTTTCTTTTAATTATTTCAAAATATTAAGGGGGTACAAATGTTTTTGTTACATAGATAGCTTTTGTAGGTGCTCATGGCGCTGGTGGAGAAAGATTTCTCATGCAGAGATTAAGATATAAAAGTAAAAAGTTTATTTTATCTTGGTGGAGGGGAGAAGCGGGGGGAAAATCATGGAGATAGCATGGCATCCCAAAGAAAGAGAAGGGGGTGCCAGCCCTGAGGCCAAGTGGCTTGCTGATTTTAAGGGGGGCGAAGAGAAAAAGAGTGATGGCTATCAGTTGCCAACAAAAGCGGCAGCAGGATGTCAAAATCCAAAAGTTGGTTTCCCTGCCTTTCCTTGGAGATGGGATTATCAGGATTATTGGGATTACTGCAGGAGATGTCACTCTGCCCTCCAGATATGGTTGAGGCTGTAGCTTGTTCTCCTGCTGTTTACTCAGGAACTTTGTAAAAGCAGATTCTCAAAAAGCAATTTTGAAAGAGAGATTTATATCTCTTTTCTGTCCATTCAGCTCTTTTCAGAAATTGTGCAAAACAGAACTCCTGCAGGGTGCCTGTTAGTGAGCGAACTCATAGGATTGATCTTTAACTGTTACTGGGGAAACTGTGGGATTAGGTATTTTCCTGTTACTTTTGTAAGGCTGCCCCTTTCAGTAATGTTTGAGTCAGGGCTGGAAGAGTGCCCATCACCCAGATAGTGTTCATTGTACCCGTTAGGTAGGTTTTTCCTCCTTTGCTTCTCTCCCCTCCCCCGCTTGATTTCCGATGACTTTTACTTCCCTCTGTGCACATGTGTGCCCCTCAGTTAGTTCCAATTTATAATATTAGAGAGTACATGTGGTGTTTGTTTTTCCGTCGTTAAAATACTTCACTTAGGATAATGGTCTCCAGTTCTGCCCAAATTGCTGCAAAAGGTATTAATCCATCCTTTTTTATGGCTGTGTAGTATGTACCACATACTATGTGTATACCACATGCAATGTGGTATACATGCACCACATTTTGTTAATCCACTCATGAACTGATGGGCACTGGGGTTGGTTCCACATTTTTGCCATTGTGAATTATTCTGCAATAAACATTCGAGTGCAGGTGTCTTTGATAAAATGACTTCTTTTCCTTTGGATAGATACCTAGTAGTGGGATTGCCAGCTTGAATGGCAGATCTACTTTTAGTTCTTTGACAAATCTCCACAGTGTTTTCCACAGAGGTTTAACTTTGCTTAACTTAAAATTTGTCAAGCTTACTTGTCATTGTGTGGATATACTTTTCAAAACGTAACTGCAGGCCATTCAATGGTTTTAACATTTGAAGAAAGAATGAGTAAACAAGTATGAATGGAGGGAAGGGAGAGGTTGGTATGGAATCAAGAAAAGGGAAAAACTCCAAGATGAAGAATGTGCCCGCTACCTTTAGCACTGGGGAGAGAAGACTCCAACTGATGAACATGAATATTTTGGTTTGATTGATAGACACACACCCAAGATGGAGACAAATATGCCAGGGCCTCAGTGATGACAGCCATTAAGATTATTTAGTTGCTCCTCTGGTTTCATGCTCAGCAAGCAGTCTTTGGCTATGATTTGGCTTTTCATATAACTTTATCCATGGGGAGAAAAAGCAACGATACTGTTCCTGTGTGCTTGATCATTTTTCTTTGCAAATTATTAAATTAGCCTTCTGGCATGAGTCTCTTGTGAGCTTGATTAGCTAAGTCCAGCTAATCCTAACTACTTCAGGAAACTGGAAAAAAGCAGCTTTCACCTGCAAGCTAAGGACTGAGGTTAGGTTTTAATGATTCTTCCTAGATACTCTTACCTTCCATTCTAAGACCCGACTTTAACGGCCTGTTTTAAAGACAACTTCACTCCTATTTAATTATAACCATATGATTCTGGAAAAGAAAGATCTTAAAACAATGGCAACAACAACAAATCTCACTGCACACACCTGTGTTTCTCAAACTGAGAAATGTAGATGTGTGGCAGCAAGCAAGGATGTCAGCAAAGAAAAAAGTGATAAATCTTCCAAGAGTATCAATTTGGCTCAACCTAAGAATTACTTTTATATGGAAACAAACATGGGTATACTTTGAAATATAATGAAAAATCCCTCTGAATTTTTAGAATAATATGTGAAACGTCAAAAATTTCACACTTGTGGAAAGCCACTTTGGGCTTTGTGCTCATACTGCCCCGGGTGGGAGACGGTGGCGTAGTAATAATCATCACCGACCTTACGAAGAGTGGAAGGCATAGTTAAAGCAAAATTTAGAAGGAAAGGGGGAAAAAGTAACATCCTTCAAGCACGTACCATGGGCCAAGTGTTTTAGATAGATGATCACACAAACTCACAGCAGCACTGTCAGGGGGGCATGGTATCCATTTTTAAAATGCAAAGGCAGCAGCAGTAATGCAGCCAGAATGTGCATTCAGATTTTTCATCTCTGTACTCCTGCCTTGACATCAGGTGAGTTTGAACAGTAAATTGCAATCTATTTGTGCAGGGGTCTGCACTCTTTTTCTGTAAAAAAAAAAAAAAAAAAGATACAAAATGTAGCAGAAAAGATGAGAAGAGAAAATATCACAATACATTACACATGGTAATTGTGTCATGAAACTTTTATTTGTTACCATATTTGATCAAATCTGAAGCCATTAATTGAGACATCCCATTAATTTATATACCACTAAGAAAAAAAACAATGCTGACAATTATAAGTGCAAGATCCCATTAATTGTAACAGGCTTCCCAGTTTTAGAGATGTTAAAATGTGAAAAGTTATGTACCTTATAATGATAATATAATGACATATAGTTCATATACATGAATGAGTGTGTGTGTGTGTGTGTGTACTAGTAGGTGATATAAAAGGTATTTTCACCATGTGTCATAGTCAAAAAAGTTTAAAATCTCTGTCTATACCTTGCTGTCTTTTGAAATAAAGAAATTTTAAAAATGATTCATATTCAACCATACTAAAATAAACTATCCACATTTCTTCCCAGTTCTTGCCAAAATGCACGTTTAATTTTTAACATAGCTATAATCCTAGCATAAATACATTTACATTCTGTTCTTTTTCTGTATGCTTCCAGGTTGCTACATAATTTTTATAATTTTTAATGGCTGTGTCATATCTAATTAAATTGATAATTTCTTAAGCATAATTTGCCAAGCCATTTTCCTATTTTTCCATATATCTATAAAGAATATCTTTGAATTCTAGCTTTTTCTTTTCTTAGAATTTTGATTATTATGTCAAGTGGTATAAATGTTTTCATGACTCTTCAAATGTACTGCCAAATAGTTTCTTAAATGGAAAGTAATAATGTCCATGTTTAATGCCTCTCAGCACTGCTTTAAATTTGAAAATAAGTGCTTAAAGAAATAAAAAATTGATACTTTTCTTGTTAAAAAATAATGGATTCTACATACAAAACTTTTAGAAGAATGATTCTCTTCAAAGAAGTAAATCCCAGGAATTTACCTTTAGCCTAGCTGAGAAAAAAGTGGGGTGGTAGCTCCCTGCTCCCTCAGTTGATTTTATCCCACCAGAGCACAGGGCAAGTGGCAGGTGGAAGCTACTCTGTGCCCCATGGCATGAGACTTATTTTTGAGGAGGACATAACGGATAAAAGAGGGCAAAGAGGTGAAGATGGCTTTGATAATGCCCTCCTAGGTCACTGGAAGACTTTTCATCCTACTTACAGAGAAATGGGAAGGGAAAAACAATTGTGAGTGGGGAAGCGATTCATCTCATTTTAGATGTGTAGAGTTCAAGCCTTCCCAGGATGGAGTGAGAGATCAGAACTAGAGATGCACTAGTAGTAGAATCATTATCATAAAGGTGATACAATTGTATCTGTGAGAGAGACTTAGAGACGAGGTTGCCGGGGTGGGGGAGGTGAGAGGCAGAGATCGAAAGAGAAGAGAACACAGAGCAAAAGGCTGTGTTCTGTGGATATTTTCCTGGGTTTGAGGGACAGGAGGAAGTAATGCCAGTGAGGGAAAAGGAGAAAGGCAGTCAGGAGGAGGTGAGGAGGAAAGAGTTTCCAGGAGGGCGTACCCAACAGAAACATACACTTCAACAAAGTGATGAAGAGCTTTGGCTGGCCAGGAAAGGCTGAACTTGGCATTAAGGATATCAGCTTTGACCTTTTGAGAATGTGTATGGGAAAACGGGGGGAGGGGGGAGCCAATTTCTTAGGCAGAATGGTGGAGAAGAAATAGATGTGAATGTAGGCTACTCGGTTCTAAGTGGTTGACTGCTCAAAGCAAGGGAGCAGTGGAGAGGAAGCAGCAGGGTCAAGCAGAAGCTTATTAAGCAAATGATGTACTTGAAGAAGGGACCCAGGAGAACACAAAGAATACAAATGCTAAATGAGTGTGGGAGCAAGATCAAAGCATATAAATTCACTGTGACTGGAATTGTGCAAAACCAGATATGCAAAAGTTTCTTAAAATGTGTTCATCACATGCTCTGTAACAGTAGCTTTCAAACTCTTGACTGCAACCAAGAGTAAGAAAAGCATATCTAACTGACACAAAAGTTTCATCCTATTTCCTATTCTGTTATTTTCCATTCATTCCTCATCTTTCTGGTCCTCCATCTCTTCCCCTCGTCCTCTTCCCTCTTCCTCCTTCTCGCCCTTCTTCCTCCTCTTCTTCCTCCTGCTCCTCCTCTCCTCCTTCTAGCTGAGTACCACTAAAAAATTGCATAACCCACAATTTGGAAAACTCTGACTTACAGGGTGGCCTTAAAAGCAACATTTATTTTGAGAGGGAGGGTTGTATTATATAAAAATTGTTTCAAAATATGCAAAAATATTTTATCACATCACTTAAAAAATATATAATTCTGGCCAGGCGCGGTGGCTCACACCTGTAATCCTAGCACTCTGGGAGGCCGAAGCAGGAGGATTGCTTGAGCTCAAGAGTTCGAGACCAGCCTGAGCAAAAGTGAGACCCCGTCTCTACTAAAAATAGAAAAAATTAACCAGTAAATTAAAAATAAAACAAAAATTTAGCTCGGTGTGGTGGCTCACACCTGTAGTCCCAGTTACTTGGGAGGCTGAGGCAGGAGGATCGTTTGAGCCCAGGAGTTTGAGGTTGCTGTGAACTAGGCTGATGCCATGGCACTCACTCTAGCCTGGGCAACAAAGTGAGACTCTGTCTCAAAAAAAAAAGAAATCTTAAAAATAAAAGTATATATATATAATTCTGATTCATATCAAATACTGCTATACCATAAAGTTCTTCTTCCTTCTACTACAGAGATTGGAAGAGCTAAATAGTTTCCCAGTCTCCCTTGCAGCTGTGCAGCTAAGGGAGGCCAGGTGTCCAAGTTCTAGCCAATAAGAAGACATAAGCAACTATCTGCTGGGGGTATTGGAAAGCATTCATTTTCCTACTGTTGTGACTCTGTGCCTCTTCCTCCTGCTTTGAAAGTCAAAGTCATGCCTGGAGTGGAAGCAGCCACATTGTGACCATGGATGTAAGGTCAAAAAACTCAGAAGGATACTGGACCTGACACTGTGGAACCTCTGAAACGGTTGGCACCAGCCAACCCCATCTCATGGCACTTTATGCATCACTAAAATCTGGAACAAAATGGTCTTTATGTTCAGAGCACAGAGCAGCTCTGTGCCTGTCCCTTCAGTTCACAGATTCACCTTCTCATCATCAAACCTGGAGGCCCCAGCCAGGTATGGATCAGCCTCACATGAAACAGAGAAGATCAGGGCTTCAACATTGTACCTCAAAAACTGGAGACAGCAATGGGTGAAGCCCCTCAAATGTCTTGTTGCCAAAAGGCCTACAGTGACTATCAAATTCATTTGTTTCTATAAGAATGGAGGGTCTTCACTGTAATGTGCTAGTTTATTTCAATAAACTGGCCCTGAATAGAGAAGACCCTAACCCTGGTCCTATCATATGTCTTCCCTGGCTTTTTCCTCTCAGTTAGTAGCTTGTCAAAGAAACTTTTGTCACCCTGAAGATCCTATTGGCACAGAGGTAGGTGGATGAGTCATGGTGTTCAGGTTTCCTTGGGAATCCTACACTTCCCAAGGTAGCCTGGCCTGGTAGTGAGTCTCAGTCTCATTCATTTGAACTTCCTGTTGCTAGCCTTGTGGGAAAGGCCAGAGTCTCTCCAAGTGATGAGAGCAGACGAGGCTGAAACATTCTTTGAGTTCAATCACAGCGAATTGATCAAGTTACTATGACACTGCCTGTATTAGTCAGGGTTTTCCAGAGAACCAAAACCAATAGAATCTGTAGATAGATAGATAGATAGATAGATAGGCAGGCAATTTCTCTTCATCTCTCTCTCTCGATAATATGGATATCAATTGATTGATCGACAGAAAGATATTTGTCTTAAGGAATCGGCTGGCATAATTCTGGGGGCTGGCAAATCTGAATTCTGCAGGGCAGGCCAGCAGCCTAGAAACCCAGGGAAGAATTGCTGTTGCAACCTGAGTGCAAATACAGTCTAGGAGCAGAATTTCTTCTTCCTTAGGAGGAACCTCAGCATTTTTTTCTTAATGACATCAGCTGATTTGATGAGACCAACTCACATTTTGGAGGATAATCTGCTTTATTCAAAGTTTACATAATTAAATGTAAATTGTATCTTTAAAAAATACCTTCACAGCAACATTTATACTTACATCTAACCAAATGTCTGGGTACCATAGCCTGGCCAAGTTAACACATAACGGTAACCATCACCACCCCTGATTAACAGCCCACACCTCCCCTCTTCTAGGCCTCTCCAAATAGGAGGACAGAAGTGTCACTAAGGAGCTGTCTGGCTTTACAGTACTTTTTTCCATTTCTATTGGCCAAATTAAGATTTTCTTCAAGAGGAAATGTGGAACTCAGAAAAATTCTTTGAATGTAAGGGCTTTTTTTCCAGGAACTTTAAAATAATCAGTTTATAATTACAGCTTAAAATATTTCAGCCTGTAATTCTAATTATCTTAAGTTTGCTGGTTGTATTGAAATGGCTGGCACCTATTTCCTTCCACTTAAAATGCTCCAGAATTTCTGGCACAAAGGAATAAGCTATGGGAGAAAATAAAATTTTCATATTTGCATGCATATAGATTTAATTTTCTATTCTGCAAATTAAGGACATTGAACTAAATTTTCTATGATGTCCTCTTTGGATGCAGTGTTTTTTAGTTCATAACCATGGTGAGTAGAGTCGCCACCTGTCATACAGATGGGGAGAACGCAGGTATGTGCAATAGAGGGACATGCTAAGTATTTGCAAACGGCAATGACTCAAGACACCAAAGCATGGTTCTGTTCTTTTTCCTTCCTTGTCATCACTCCCCACCTCCCTCCCCCACCATTCCATCATGACTGCCAAGAACAAAGAATCTAGGTTATCAATGGCCAGGCTCAGTGAGGATCTTGCCAGATATGAATATACATCTTTTGAATATACAAAATTCATTTAAGCAAACCAGAAGATCTGATTTGCAACCTTTGCCACTAGGATATATTCATAGGGGCTGGGTGAGGTGAGATTAGCTTGTTTGGGACAGATGAGAGTTTGTGGAGCCTTCCAGCCTTATGGAAGGAGGCAGGCACTGGACCTTCCCAACCTTGAGTTAGAGGCACCAAGAGAAGCTGCCCAGCAAGTTTTGAAGGAGTCATTCCAGAAGATAGGGCTGGTGTGCGTTTCTCATCTAGAGCCCTCTGGAGGGCCAGTGTGAGCCACTACAGCTGAGAGACAAGGAAAAAGTATCTGGGGACGGCCCAAGTCCCTACTGTGGGGCGTGGCAAAGGCGGTGGAATTTCCATGGGCTCAGCAGGAGCTATAGATACTGGGAGGGCACAGAAGCTGGCTCATGGCTCAGACTGTGTGGCCTGATGAAGGATCACAGTAATGGGATGACTAGAGACAAGTTCCAGGAGTGAAGGGAAGGAAGTGCATCCCTGTAGGAGTGTCCGTGTCCGAAAGCAGTGCAGAGAGTCACATCAAATGCGCCACACTTTAGGACCTGCAACAGACGGGGACATCACAGCTAGAGGCAGCTAAGGAGTGACCGCAAGCCAGCTGCAGAACCTCCCTTTCACCAACGTTCAGCCAGGTGCCTGAACTGAGGCCTCCCCTTCTCTTTGTGAGGCTGAGGCTGCCAGGAACAGTCAAAGGGAGGCCCTGGGAGCTTATGTGTCAGACAGGAGGAAGGAGTGAACAGAAGCTTAGAGAGAGCACTGATAATAATAATGCCTGCACTTAACTAAATGCATACTGGAGAGAGACACTTAACTAAATGCATACTGGAGAGAGATTCTGTTTCAGTTAAAAGGGACTGAAAAAAAAATTACGGGGTTGGTCTTAGTTGTCTAAATTGTCCTGAATTCAGTTTTTCTGTCACTGGGTAGATATGGGAACTAGTCACAGGAACGTACACACAGAGATACAAATAGAATGAGATTCGTATTTGCACATCACCGCTTGGTGACTTTCGAATTCAAATATGCTGCATGGAAAGTTATAGAATGAGTATTTTAAACCCCCAGCACCTATCTTTCAAAGAAAATATTTAAACATGGCAAGTGTTTGCTACATCTGTTTATGCCAGCTTTATACAGACTGATTTAATCTTGCCTGAATTCATCCCTGCTCTACTGATTTTGATACCCTTCCAATGGAAAGGAGAGCTGAGATGATTGGAGAGGATTTGGGGAGAAGAGGAGAGAGTGTGGAGTTGTCATTGGTAATTCTGTCTTCGTGCTGCTGGCTGCTGCTTCTTAGAGGGACAATTTGACCACGGCTATGCTGTGTCAGACATGCTATGTTTTCAGGCAGGATAATGTTTATAATGCTCAGGACCCAGCACACAGGTGGTGTCCAGTAAATGCTAATTGCTTCCTCTGCTATCTGCAGGTGCATAATCTTTCATTGCGTCATCACTGCTAAGACACACTGCCTCTTAAAGTGGCTCAGTGGACTTCACATCTGAGTTCCTAGAAGAAGCTGTGCAGCAGGGGTGGCCTCAAGACCTGCCGGTGTGCAGGGCGTTGTTCTGCGAATCTGGGTAGACACCCTGTGTTTCTGACTTATTGTCTGTGTTTGGGGGTGTCCAGTTGTGCACCTACATTTTCTCCTAGGAAATTCCTAGGATGTGCTAGTACCTGAGTGCTTTACTCTGCAGCATTTTCATCCACAAGGATTTTTTCTTCTACACTGGTTTTGTTTCTGATTTCAGAATTCCTGCCCCAAAGAACCAATAAACATTGCTACTTGTTTCCCATCACGGATGGTCTAACGTGGGCAGGTCACTTGATTTTCCTTTTCTTAAGGTCAGTGTATCAAGAGCACTGGTGGGAAGCATCTGGAGCTTTCTGAATCTAAATTAACTTTCCTCAATGGCCACATACACTAAGCCTAGCTGAGAATAAGTGAAAGATGTCACTCTGCAGACAGAAAACATACCAACAACTGCCATTTATTGAGCACTTGTGTAGTGTCTAATGCCCCTGGGATAAGGACTCCCAAAGGTGAGGGGATGAAATAACTTGCTCAAGGCCACACAGCTGGTAAGTGGGTTTGAACCCAATCCTGCCTGACTTCAGAGCCCATATTCTTGCCCCTGTGCCAAGCTGCCTCAGAGGTGTCCTTGGTCAAAAAAATAATACACACTAGATGAAAGGAGGGGTTTTGTGTTGCTTCAAAGGGTAGAGGTGGCATCACAGGGTCAACATAAGGAGGAGGCAGATCTCAGCTCAACATAAGACAAGATTGCTTAACCACTGGAGGCAGCCAGAAGAAACGGGATGCACTGGAGCCAATGAGCGCTGGAACTGGAGGGATTCCTTGGAGCCTGGACAAGTGTGGCTCCATGCCGCTGTGCTGAACATTCCTGCTTCGGCTGGGAGGTTGGACTGTACAGTTTTTCAGGCTCTCCCGACTCTAAGAGCCAGTGATTTTTAGAGGGCATGTTGCAGAAAATGTAGTAGGTGACTTCTGTTTCTCAAACGTGCCAGGCACGTCTCAGAAACTATTCTAGGCCCATCTTGCTGTGAGGCCTTTGCGCTGGCCCTACCCTGTGCTGAACTGCTCTCTCTCACAAAATGACCTCTGGGGCTAACTTCTCTACCTGCAAGTCTTTTCAAAGAGGCCTGCCCAACCACCCTATTCAGAATTCACCCAAAACTTGCCCTTTGCAAAGAGGGTGCCCGGTGCCAGCACTGCCAGTTCCTCTTCCTCTGTTCTACCTTCTTTCTTTGTAACACCGTCACCGCCTATCACACTGTGTAATTTACTTTGTTAATTCGTTAGTTGTATATTGTTTCTTTCCTCTGCTAGCTCCGTGGAGTAAAGGATTTTTTTTTCCCTTTCTATCCTAGCACCTAGAATAGCTTCTGACATATTGTAGACAATCAATAAATAATTGTTGACTAAATAGTGGAACAGGGCTGGTTCCACCTGAGACCCAGGTAAGCGACTTTGGGCAAATCACTTCATTATTCTGGGTCCTAGTTTCCTTTTGGGGTCTGTATATCTCTAAAAATAATTGTATAATCTTAAAATTCAATTGGGTGGTTTGTCGTGTGTCTCTTAAGAGTGTAACAAGTAATTTCAAATGAACACTAATACAAATATAAGAAGAAAATACTCCAATCATCCCTTTTGAACCACATTTTGTTCATTATTCAGCTGGGCTGCTAACCTGAGCCTTTCTACATTCCTAGTTGTTCTGAGAGCCTTTTATTAGTGGAAACACACCATTGAAAGATAAATGTAGTGAGCAGTACACTTCCTCTATGAACCTTCATGCTGGGGATTTTCCACTGCTTGGATACTGCTTAGGGGAAAATTTTAGAGCAGCAGGAAGAAACATTGACAATTTGCTCCTGTTACTGGTGTAAGTCATGACTGGTGTCTCTAAGCACACTGGGGTTATAGCAGCTAGTACTAATTGTTTGATTTTTCTTTTATCCATACACATTTTGTAAATTTTACTATTATTTTCAGGTGTACTTAGATGGCTTCACAAAAATATGGGGGGAAGCATATTATATGTGCTATGTGAAAGTATACAGTTATAGTTATTAAATAATTAGATATTAGATATAGTCAAGTACTGCTTAACAATGGGTATATGTTCTGAGAAATCATTAGGTGATTTCACAGTTGTGCGAACATCATAGAGTGCACTTACATAAACCTAGATATACAGCCCACTACACGCCTAGGCTGTATGGTGCAGCCTATTGCTTCTAGGCTGCAAACCTGTACAGCATGTTACTGTACTGAATGCTGAAGGCAATTACAACACAATGGTAAGTATTTATGTATCTAAACATAGTATGGATACAGTAAAAGTATGGCATAAAATATTTAAAAATGGTTTACCTGGTTAGGGCACTTACCATGAATAGAGCTTGCAGGGCTGGAAGTTGCTCTGGGTGAGTCAGTGGATGAGCAGTGAGTGAACATGAAGGCCTTGGGCATTACTGTGCACTGCTATAGACTTTATAAATACTCTATATTTAGGCTACACTAAATTTACAAAAATCTTTCTTTCGTTAATGATAAATTAATCTCAGCTTACTGCAACTTTTTTACTTTACAAACTTTTTAAAAAAACTTTTTGACTCCGTTGTAACAACACTTAACTTAAAACACATTTTCCAGCTGTACAACAATATTTTCTTTTTTTATATCCTTTTTTATAAGCTTTTTTCTACTCTAAATTTTTTTTTTCTTTTCTGTTAAAAACTGGGACACAAACACACACATTAGCCTAGGACTGCACAGGGTCACGACAATCAACATCACTGTCTTCCACTTCCACATCTTGTCCCACCGGAAGGTCTTCAGGAGCAATAACGCACATGTAGCTATCATCTCTTATGATAACAATGCCTTCTTCTGGAATAACTCCTGAAGGACCAGCCTGAGGCTGCTTTGCAATTAACTTTTTTTTAATAAATAAAGGGAGTACATGCTGAAATAATGATTAAAAATATAGTATAGTAAATACATAAGCCAGTAACATAGCGATTTATTACCATTATCAAGTATTATACACTGTACATAACTATATGTGTTAGCCTTTGATATGACTGCCAGTGCAGTTTGTTTACATCAGCATCATCACAGACACGTGAGAAATTCCTTGGACAACTCTAGGATGGCTACTATGTCACTAGGCAATAGGAATTTTTCAGCTCCATTGTAATCTTATGGGACCTGCATTGTACATGCGGTTGACTGAAACGTTGTTAAGTGGCACATGACCACATGTTTTGTGAGTAAAACACAAACAAAACATATATGGTAAACTGAAGTAGTATTTTTCTATAGAATAAAAAGCTTCAAGAAACTGGAAAAATAGGGGCAAAATAATTTCAAAGCCACCAAAAGGAAGAAAATAATAAAGAGTAGAAATCAATATGATTGAAAGCAGAAAATGAATAGAGAAAACCAACGAATCAAAAAGTGGGTGTTTTGAAAAGATTACTGAAATTGACAAACTCCAGCAAGACTGACAAAGAAAAAGAGAAGATACAGATTACCAATATCAGAAATAAAATAAGGGATATCACTACAGACATCAAAAGATTAACAAGGGCATATCATGAACAACTCCACACACAAATTTGAGAACTTAGATGAAATGGGCCAATTCTTTGAAAAGCACAAATTACCTCAATTAACTGAACATGAAAGATATAATTTGAATAATCCTGTAACTATTAAGGAAATTGAGTTTATAATTTCCAAACTTTCAAAAAAGGAATCTCCAGGTTCAGATGGTTCCACTGGAGAATTCTACCAAATGTTTAATAAAGAATTAACATCAATCCTACACAATCTCTTCCAGAGAATAGAAGAAGAGGAACAATTCCCTAATGTTCAGAGCTAGGTAAACTTTAAAATTGGCAATTTTTGGATTATTTAGGTGTTCAAAATCCCATCTTTCCTTAGAAACTGGTGATAAGTTTTTTCTCCTTAGGTTATCCTGGCAGTTATAGTAGGTACTTGATAAATATCTGTTGATGAATTTTCCCAGCACTGCCCATCTAGACACAACTGCAGAGAAAGTGGAATCAAGGTCCTTTCTCTAAGCTGCACAACTCTTTGGTTTACTTATTCTCAAGTGTCCTGGGATTGTTTTTGTTGATGTCACCTTGAGATGCAATAAACAAACAAACAAAAACATGCTCATACAAAAAAAAACAAAAAACAAAAAATGCTAGTTTAACTGGCCTCTCAACTAGGACTCTATTTGAAGATTTTTCTGTATGTCTAGAATGTTTCAATTGTGGCTCACAACTGTGTAAATTATCCATTTCTGTAAAACAAACCTCTCAAAAATTTAATGGCTTAAGATAACAGCAATTTATTGTTTCTCATGATTTTGTGGGTTGAATAAACAGTTCTTCTAGTCTTGTTTGGGGTCAGTTCCGTGACTGCATTCAGTTGGCAGCCAGGCTGGGCTGTCAGCTGCAATGCCTTCTTTCTCCTCTCTGCCGCCCCTCCATATGTCTAGCTTGGGCTTCCTCACAGCATAGTGGTCTCTGGGCAGCATCCCAGGACAGTTTCCTCACATGTCTGGCACTAGCTGGGTGTCAGCCATGTGGTCTTTCAAGCAAGGTAGCTGGACTTCTTTACATGGTGGCTCAAAGCTCCATTAAAGCAAAGACCACCAATTTTTAGTCTAGCCTAGACTAGCCTAGAGTAGACTAGGATCATTTCTGCCACATTCTGTTGGACAAAGAAATTCATGATGCCAGTTCAGCTTGAAGGGGAAAGGGAAAAAAAGCTGCATCCCTTGATGGAAGGAAAGTATAGCATTTGTTGCCATCTTTAATATACTATGGTTCTAAATCATTTATATTACATCCACATGCAAAATACACTATCTCTTCCCAAGATCTTCAAAAGTCGCATCCCATAAGACATTGGGCTTGGACTTAAGATTTGGAATTTTTTCGTGTACATCAGGTCCATGTACAAATGAGGCTCCTAAAGTTTAGTTCCCTGGTATAGCCAATGAGTAAATCTCCTCCCTGTAAAAAGACCTCTGAATTAAAAAAAAAAAACCAGGTTCTCTTTCTCCCCAAACACCCAATGTACAAAGGTGACACAGTATGGACACTCCCATTCAAAAAGTGGGGAGAGGTAAGCACATAGCTGTGTCTGATCCATAGCAACTTTGAAATCCACCTGGGCAGAGGTTGTCAGGGTCTCCCACTGCAGTGCAGAGACTGCTCCTCGATTAGGGTCCAGGTCTGCTCTCCCATTTCTCATTTGCCTCTTTGACTCATTTTCCCCCAGCCCACTGTTCCTGACGGCTCTTGGTTCCACACTTGGTGGATCTTGGCTTTATCCCTTGAGAACCCTTTTCTTTTTCATGAGATAAGGCCCATGTTCACAGCTGAGTATCCTTCTCTACCTGGTTTCTGCCTGTGTAAAATTTGAAGCCTGGGCCAGGCTCAGTGGCTCACACCTGTAATCCTAGCACTCTGGGAGGCAAAGGCGGGAGAATCACTCAAGGTCAGGAGTTCAAAACCAGCCTGAGCAAGAGCGAGACCTCGCCTCTACTAAAAATAGAAAGAAATTAAATACATAGAAAAATACATAGAAAAAACTAGCTGAGCATGGTGGTGCTTGCCTGTAGTCCCAGCTACTTGGGAGGCTGAGGCAGAAGGGTCGCTTGAGCCCAGGAGTTTGAGGTTGCTGTGAGCTAGGCTGATGCCACAGTACTCACTCTAGCCCAGGCAACAGAGTGAGACTCTGTCTCAAAAAAAAAAAAAAAAAGAAATGCTAAAAAAAAAAAAATTTGGAGCCCAGAAGAAGCCTCATTTTATTTTGTATGACCCTGTCTCTTTTGGTCTAACCTGGTGGTACTTTTACCAATAAAATTCTCTTTAAAATGTTGTATGTTTTCTATGCATCAAATTATAAATTCACCTTATTTAAACGTCTTGAAAACAGACACCTCTTTTTCTTGGACTGTGAATTAGAGTGCTGTCAAGAAATGCTCTTAAGATTCTTACATCTTTCTGAGGTCTTATCACGGGTTGTACAACCAGCAATCAAGGTCATACAACCTTGATTCAATCCTTACTCCAAGACTATTTTGCTGTCAGCACATTGGATTTAATCTTTACCTTGAGCCCATTACTTTCTTTGAGAACATTTTGCTTCATGGAGACTCTAGGAATGAAAAAGTTTTATTTTCCAAGTACCGTTAAGATGGCAAAACTGTGTCAATAGTTTAGGCACATACTTTGATTAATTGTACTGCTTCTTGGTTGAGATATAATAAACTATACTTTTGATCCAAAATCAGACATTTCTTATTTAGTGACCTGATAACATTCTTCATTTAGATATAAATTCTGTTCAGGAAATCCAGAAGTTGGGAATCTTTGCTTTTCCCAAGCATATCTTTGGCAGGATGGAAGACAAAAATAACTGAATATAATTTTTATCACTGTGACGTTAAGACAGTGTCTGCTTTTAAAACAGGAGGTAGGGAAATTGTACTTTTCGAATTCAACATTGGCTTCAGTATCTGCGGGATCTCAGGATTATAGGAATTGTGTCTGCCAAATCCTTCTCTCCTTTGCGTTGTTTTGATATAAGGAACCATTAGATATGGTCCTGCATGTTGAGAGGAAAATTAACCTACACTGCGCGATTGAGCAAGGCTCCAAGCATCATCTCATTATCATGCATCCAAACATTGTCAGCCCATCAGGAGAATGCCCAGGCACATACAACACAAATTAAATTCAATAGTCTCTGATACTCTGCCAACTCTGGGCTTTATATATATATTTTATAATTTGTTCTTATAACGGTATATTTGTCAAGTTAGGAGGATAGAGCATACTTCACTTAGTAACTTATTAGCTTGATTTATAACTCCAAAGCATATAGACTCAGGGTATGTGGCCTCCATTTGCCCCAGAACTTGTTGAGTTTGGGTGGGCGTGAAGGAATCCTACCAGCAGAGGCTCAGGGTAGCCCACTGCCCTGGGGATGGGTGAAGTGAATGTGAATCTCTGGATGCCAGAGGCCTCTATCACTGGGCCCAGAGGTGATGCCCATAGACCAGACTGGATGATGGCATTGGCAGCTGGAATCAGCAGAAAAGTGACTGAGATGGGCTAGTCCACTTCCTCCTGCCCCACTGGCCTGCCCCAGTCAGCTCATTCTTCCTGATCCTTTCCTCTCCCTGCTGCGCTCACGAAATGTCAAATGTGAGATTCCTTCCCTGGAAATCCGGTAAGAGTCGAATGCAGTTTGAATTGCAGTTGAACGCAGGGAGTGAGGCAGTTTGGAGAGAGAATTTTGAACTGGATGATGATTGAAAATGGTAATACTTGAATTTGACTATACATATACGAAATTTAATGCTTACCAGATTGCACTTTTATTTTCTTGCTGTAGAACAGGAATGGGGGCTTGGAATTTACATGATTTAATTTTATTAAAATAAAAAATATCTGCCTAATTCTGAACTCAATATGAGGTTGAAAATGTTTGTTGCAAATGAGGGTCAAAGGAGGAAAAATATATATTTTTACTTAATAGTTTTTCAACAGTTCCCACTCTTTTCTTAACTCTGTTTCATAATTCACGGTCTTTTAAATAAAAATGTTATTTCTCATACCAAACATGACTGGTTCTCTGAAATGTATTGCAGATAATTCTGTTTGTTATCTGCCAGGTCTGTAACTTGCTGGGGTGCTGAGTGCTAACTAAACAACTTGCGGTGGTTGGTCCCCAGTGGGGTTTCTCCCCTGTGCAGCTATCTCTGTATTTCATTGTACTTATTTACCATCTTTATGGTTTGTGTGATTGTAACAGTATTTTATTTAGAACTTTATAAATCATAAAAATGACATAATTTTAAACATGCAACTAATAACCCCTAAAAATAGAGACAAGACAAAAGAAAGAAAAAATACCTGCTTTTTGAAGGAGCAAGCCTCATTTCTAATATAATTCTCTTTCTTTTCTCCTCTTTTTTGCAGGGTGGGAGGGCAAGAGTGGAGGTGGTTTCTCTTGAAGCTCTCTCTCATGCAACTGGAAAATTCCCATGGCTGAAAGGCTGACTGTCTCTCACTCACAAAGCTGAAAAGTTTTCCTCGGATTGAAAGAAAATGGGAATGTAAAGAAAGTGAAGAAGAATGAAGCCCACTTCTTTCTTGCTTGATTTTTATGCAGATTTTAAAAAGATGTCATCAGCTGGGCACAGTGGCATGTGTCTACAATCCCAGCTACTCAGGAGGCTGAGGTGGGAGGATGACCTGAGCCCAGGAGTTTGAGATCAGCCTGGACAACATAGGGAGAATCCATCTCAAATTAAAAAAAAAAAAAAAAAGAAAGAAAAGGAAATATATCATCAAAGAAAAATTTTACATGGAGTTCTGGGCTTTGCTGTTGTAAATTGCAGCAGTTCGGCACAGACAAGGTCTTGAGTGTGATTTCAGGAATTTGTTCTTCAAATGAAACTCACTGACCACCTATGATGTGCCAATCTATGTGCTCCACACTTAAGACCTAAAGTTCAATGGGACAAGGTCCCTGTCCTCAGAGAATCTTCTTGTCATCTTGTTGAGATTCCTATAATCCACAGGCCTCAAATTAGGCAGATTAGAAACTAGATTTTACTAATTTTCTCTGGAATGTTCACTACATGAAGAGCTGACTCATCCTAAACAAAATACTGACATACTGATTACAACTCAGACTATGTCTGAGCTGGCACAACACCCTTACCAACTCCTTTCCTGCTTACCACCCAGGCCAATTCCTCTCACCCTGGTCTGGTATCCTCACTTCCATCATGGATCCTCCCCAGATCCCTGGGGAGGATATCTAGGTATGTATTTGTGTATATACGTGTGTGTGTGTATAATCTGTTCTAAGTGTGTGTGTATATATATGTGTTGCTCTCAGTCAGTACTTGCTAGGCATAAAAAGAAGCTAACATCTAAACATCTAAATGGCCTGTGTCCAGCATTGAGCTAGATGTGGTTATCTCATCCAGTGCAGACTAAATAACCTTATGAGTTGTGTATTTTTATGCTCATTTTACATGACTCAGAAACAAAAGCTTGCAGATGATAAGATGCCCAAACTTATACAGCTAGCAAGGGGTAAAGCCCAGATTCCAGCAGACCTTCCAGTTCAATGATCTTGATCTCATTTTAATGTCATTAAGTTTATCTTTGCCTCTTAGGTCAGTAGCACTTCATTCTTTTTCTTTATTCCAGGTGTCAACCACTTATTTAAGGTCATCTGATCTACCTGTCCCAAAAAATTTTTTTAAATAAGTTGAATGCTTCTTTCATTTAGTTTCATAACCATGGGAAGAGCATAAATTTTCTCAGTTTGGGGCACAATCCTCTGGGATGTAAACATGCCACAAGTTGGTTATTTCATCATGGTCCCATGGACTAAAAAAGAAATAAACCACAATTTTCTTCTGTTTTGCCTTCCTCTTTCCTCCTCTCCCTTCTTTGCTTTCTGGTTGTTTCCTTTCCTTTCTTTCCTCTACTCTTAGTTTACTAAACATCATGTATTAGGCCAAGTGTACTCATATTTTGGTATAAAGGAAGCAAATGTATACAGATAATTTTCAGAAAATATGATATGTACAATAATTGAAATGCACTAAAAATATAGTTCCAGCCCAGAAAAGGGTGTTAGTAACTCTATCCTAGAGGGCGTGAGACTAGAAACTCTCCCACAGAAAAGATGCTTGTTTAAGTATTGATGAGTAAGTGCAAAAAAGGGTAATTTAGGAAAAGAGTACAGAGTGTGCAAAGGTCAGGGACATCTCTGATGGCTACTACACTAGTGGCCTTTACATACAGTATCAGGAAGAAGAGAAGATGTAGAAAAGTCAGAGCTGAACAAATATTTTATTGCTATTGGTAAATATTATATTGCTATTGGCACTTTGGCTTAGTGTCCAAAGACAAGTACCCTGCTGCTCTCAGCACTGTGTAATGGAAGGTGAGGCAGCTGCAGGAATGGCACCAAGCCAGTCCATGTCGATGGAATGACTTTCCTATCCCAGAAATTATAATACTAAATGCTTAATTTTTAACAAAATAATTTCCATTTGTTATAAAAGCCAGTTAACATGGTATAATTTAAAGCAAGGCTGTATTTCAGAGCATTTATTGTCTCACTAATATTTAGTTTATTATAGCTGACATTTCAAGGTAAATTCTAAAAGTTACTTTTATGTCAGCATTATCATTCTTTTTATAACTTTATATTTTTATGTCTTTTTAAACATAGGACTTCATGTTGTAGGCTGCTGTAAATCAACTTAAGTAGGGAAGTTACAATTATAAAAATTATAACAAATGACTATACATCCAGAACATAACACATTGTATTTTCTTTAATTTGTAGTATTTAAATCTTCTGGTAATGGTGAACCAACTTGTTCTGGGCCAATTTTTCCACTGAAAATAACTAAGAAGTTTAATAAAATCTAAGACATCTTTTGAAAGGCAATAGAGATCTACCAAAGTAACAAGGACTTGGGGGACAAAATGACAGAGAGAAGGCAATGTCAAAAGGGTAAGCCCAATATTCAGCACAGTTAAGTGGTGAATAAAAGGTGGGGAGCTGAACACATTTCAGACAGAGTCTGTAGGGATCACCTAGGAGGAATCTTTGATTTTTGCTTGATATCTCCAAAGGGCTCAACTCTAAAAGAAAGGTTGAACTGGAAATAGACCAACACTCCCAAAGATAGAATCCCAAGTTCAAATCAGTTCACTCCTTGGTAGAAATAAATAATTTACATACCAAGAAACAAGATGACCTGACCCTCCCCCCACCACCAGAAAAATGAAAAAAATGAAAATGGAAATAGACCTACATGGACCAAGATATTGCTGGCCCTAGAAACAGAAATTAAAATAACTGTGATAAATATATTCAATAACTTAAAAATACAATAGAGAATTTCAGCAGATAAATTGTTTTATGGGAAACTATAATTATAAAAATACATGAAAATCTTCAAACTGAAAAATACAATAACTGAAACTAATAGCTTAAAGGGAGATTTAATAGCAGGTTGAACAGAGTTGAATGGAAGATTAGTGAATTCAAAGATGGGTCAGAAGAAAATACTCAGGCTGAAGCACAGAGAGAAGAGAAAAAAGAAATACAAAAACAAGTATAAAATACATATAAAACATGGTTTAAAAAACCCACAACTCTAAAAATAAATTGTTCTCAACAAGAAAAGAGAGAAGATTAGACTTAAGAAAATGCTTAAAGTAATAATTTTTGAGAACTGATGAAAGACATCAAATCATTGGTTGAAGAAGTGCTATGAACCTCAAGCAAGATAAATATGAATAAAACCATACTTATTTACATTTCAGTAAAACTGCTGAAAACCAAAGATAAAGAGAAAATCTTAAAAGCAGCCAGAGAAAAAGAAAGATTACTTTCAAAGGTGAAAAAAAAGACAGATGACTTCTTTTCAGAAACAATGAAAACTAGAAGCAATGTGATGACATCTTCAAAGTTGTAAAAGAAAATAAGTGCCAACCAAGAATTCTTTCCTCAGTAAAATATTCTTTGAAAGTAAAGGTAAACAAAGGCATTTGCAAGGGAAAAAAATGTAAAGTTTGTCATGAACTGACCCTTTCTACAGGAAGTATTAAAGAAAGTTCTTCAGGGAGAAAGAAAATTTTCCAAGTTAAAAGCATGAAAATAACAGGAAAAAATAAAGAGCAGCAGAAAGGGTAAATATATGGATAAATATAAATATATTGACTACACGAAACAACAATAATAATGTGTTGTGGGATTTAAACTATATCTGGAATTAAAACACATGGAAACAATAGCACAAAAGGCAGGAGGTACCTAAGTGGAATTAAAATGTTCTAAGATTCTCATATCGTACAGTAAGTTATACAAAGATTAAATTATACTAGGCTTTAATAAGTCAAGGATGTATGTTATAATCTTTACATTAATGACTAAAAGAATAATATTTTTAAAAAGATAACTAACAAGGAAATAGAGAGGGAAAAATGAATAACAATCATTAATCCAAACAGGCAAGAAAGAGAGATAGAAAAAATGAACACAGAACATGTAGGAGAAATAGAAAATAAATATTTAAGTGGTAATTTAAAAACAAATATACACATTAAAAACATAAAATGTATAGACTAAATGCTCAAATGAAAAACATTATTAGGCTAGACTTAAAAAATAACAACTATACAATGCTTACAAGGGATACACCTGAAATATAATTACAGATAGATTGAAAACAAAAGTTTAGGGAAAAACAATATACCATACAAATCCTAACAAATAGAAAATGTAACTACATTAAAAGCAAATGAAGCAGAATCTTCTAAAACATTTTTAGAAGCGAAAAAGATCCATTGCTTAAAAGATTACTTCATTGGAAAGACATAGCAGCAGGCTTCTCATGAGGGTGGACTGCATGCTTGGTGTAAGTGCACTGGTTGTGTTGACAGACTCCACTTTTGGATTCATGGATATAGAACACACAGGCAGCCTGAAGACATCCTCCAGTTACCAGTTTCTCTTCACGTCCTTCCCATGCTCAGGGGGAACCCTAGGGCACTTCCAGCTCTGCTTCTCTTTCTGGTCCCTGTTTAAAAGCTTATCTTGGGTTGGTAACTCGCATTCTTAAAGGACAATTGTCAAGATTTATCCTACAGATAAGACCTACTGTTCCACAGGCATTTCCCTCATTAAGTAGTTGGGGAGCGGAATTAGGGGTCTCAATAGGGGAAAGGAATTCCTCAAAAATTGATTCATGTGATTAACTGTACACCTTGGTAAATTCACTGAAGACACTGAGCAGATTTTTAAAAGAACAAATTAGAACTTCTAGCAATAAAAAATTTAACTTTAAAACTCAATAGACAGGAAAATTAGTTACTTCTTGGCCTCACCAAATAAATGTTGGAAAAATTTAAAGAATATCAGTTTAAAGCATCATCACATTATTAGTTTTCTGTATGAAGCACATGTTACATGTATTTCTTAGTCCTCCATTCTTCAGGCCATCAAAACCTATTCCCATCAGAGTTAACACTGATGCCCATACTTCTCACCTGCTCAGCTTTTCCTAAAAATCCATCTTTATAATTGGCATTACTATACATTCCAAAAGAAGTAAATATTTATACTAAACTCATAATGATATGAGAGCTACCAACTGTGGATGTTGTTTTGACTGCCCAACTCAACCCAACAATCCCACTCTCCCTTCTTTCTGTATAAGCTAATGAAAATTAAAGTAAGTTCAGTTTTCACCGCTTCAAAATTTAAATAATCTTCACACCTACAGCTACTTAAGATTATGTGGTCTTTATAAAAACAGTTCTTTCCTTTTAAATATTTAAAGACATTTAAAATATATTTTAGAATGTGTACAAATTCTTGAAAATGTTTTCAACTCTTATAATTAATATTTAAGCAAAATTCATGTGTACAGAAATGAAGATTTTTTATTTACCAGAATTCTCAGGTAGAAGAAAATGATGTGGATTATTAGATGTCAGAATTTCAGAAAGTGAACTACTCTTTCCAGAAGACTGTTTAGTACAGGGAAGGTCAAGTTTAGGATAAATGTGTGGTGAGGCGCAAAGAAGGTACACAGAAGAAAGAAGTGAACTGGGATGCGCAGGAGGCAATAAAAGAGCCCTCAAAGAGCAGAAATTTTTCTGAAGTTCTCTTGATCATAGCAATGGGAGAGATGTCTAACGATGATTTCTAAAAGTATCTTACCACTCTAAGTATCTCCACAATAAATATAAGAGGAATTTGATGAAACTTTGCTCTTTGAGGCATTATGTATTAACAGAACCCACGAATCCAGAGCCTCTTCAAGAACCTGCAATACAAATCCTATTGCAGAATATCCCTGAAAACTTCCAAAAAATAACTGAGATTTCTTTGTATAGGACAAAATAAAGGCTGGCCCTAAAGAATCCAGTCATATTGTTACAAAGTCTCTATTCACAAATATTTTTTGCAATTTGACAGTACCTTGTTTTCTAGTATCTTCATTTGTTTATCTTTTTTTAGAACTTCACATTCAATGCTTCGAGCCTAAAAATTATTATTTAATACAGATTAAAAATGTTCACAGAATTTCTATTTTCTTCTGTATCTTTTAGAAATGGAATTATAAAACTTAGTCTTATATTTATAAAAAATAGTTATCAGTTTTTCCAGTTTATTTCAATATCCTTTTTTAAAAGAAATCACCTTTGTATGCAAGGTGATGGATCTGTTACCTAGTTTGATTAATCATTTCACAATTTATATTAATCCATGTATCAAACATCACTTTGTACACCAAAAATATAATTTTTGTCAATTAAAAAGTCATTTTTGTGATAATGTTTATATGTTAATGTTCATCATTCTTATCTCTGTAATATTTTATCAGCTTTCCAGTTTATCTTGAATGTTTTTAATTGTCTTGTATATAAATGTTTATAATCTTTCAACTACAATTTTAATAAACATGTTAATCTGAACTATGCAACAACCCAATGAGATAGAAAGAACAGGTATTATTATCTCCATTTTAGAGAGGAGGAAACTAAGGGTTAGATAGGTAAAGTATGTATAAAATAATAAATATCTGAACTAAGGCAGTAGATTGGGAAAAAAGAGTGTAAAGAAATTCAACATCAGACAACACATCTGAGAGATATTTGCCACTTGGATTCTTCCTGGGAGACTGTTTCAATAGGTAAGTAGAAATCTAACCATGGAAAGTTGAAATATGCTATTTGTCATGTATTTCATTTTTTTCTTAACTTATCACTAATAATTTTTACATTAGCAAAATAAATTATGCTTTAAATTCTTAACAGGGGGTTTTGATTTTATATGAAACATCAAATTTATGTTTTATCCCCATCATGAACAACAGGCTTAGTGCTTTGAAGTAGCCTGTGACACAAATTTTAAAGTAGCGAATTACATACCACATATTTAGTAGACTAAATTCATAATATGAATGGTAAAATAAATATAACATACATTTTCTTCACTCTTGTCCAATTTACATTTAACTTCATCTCCTTTCTGTTTTAGCTCTTCTCTCACAGATTCTAGTTCATTCCTAAAAGGAAATGGAAGAGTTGATATTACATTTTATTTCTTTTCTGGAATTTATAAAAGGGTTGATTTTTGTTGGTTTATTTTTTCATTTTGTTTGGAAATCTTTTATGCATTTGATAACACTCCCACTGCTACATTTAAATTAATTTATACATTTATTTTGAAATTAATTATCTGGATCCTTATAGTCATTTTTCTATTTCAAAAAACCCTAGAGAGAAACACTATTTCTTAAGATTTCATTTTAATGTTTTCTTAGTCATAAACTAGTCATTATTCTAAGACACATTCATAATTTTACATAAATAAATTAGGACATAAATACAAGTGATTCTAATGAACTACATAACTGGGATATATGCATACAAACATATCATTGTATATACATAGACTATGGAAACATACAACAGAAACAATGATACCTCTGGGGAGGGAAAGTGGATATAGCAGGAAAATAAAAGGTAAGAAAGATACTTTTCTTTCCCTATGTGCTCCTTTGTCCCCTTTAATCTTCTGCCATGTGTATGTTACCCATATTACCCTTTCAAAAATATTTAATTAAAAACCTGTCTGTTGCACATGAAAATAATGGCAGCTTTTCTCTTATGGATACTTGAAACTATTTTTCTAACTGTAGTCTCCCCTGTTACCACTAATATGTTGCTTGCTGGATATAACCTATAACCATGGAATAGTGTTCAACTGTGTGGAATAACTGGCCTTGTAAAAACTGACTTCAGTATATTTACTCCTATAAAGGTATTATCCAAATAATTTGAATTCTCTTAAATAAAATGTATCTTCACATTTTATCCCCAAATTATACAGTTGCTTAATCACAGAGATTCAATCTATAAATAACAGCTACTTCTGAAGAAGAAAATTGAGCAAAAAAGACAAAAACAATCATTAGAAGTATAAAAAAAGATGCCTTTCCAAATCTGGAAAATAGTAACAGCTAACAATTATTAAGCACCGACTGTGTGCTAGGCACAGTGCTCAACATTTTATTCACATTACTTCCTATAATCCTCAAACAATCCTGTGAAAAAGATGTATTAGGTTTAAAGAAGATCTCATATAATTTAAAAGGAAATTTTAAAGACAATATTCTTTAACCAACTGTAAGAAACAAAAACTGAATATACGTACAAATAAGAGTGCCCAAATATTTGGAAATCATCTAAGTTATGAATGGATTTAAAAGAAACTTAAAATATAAAAACAGGTTATTTAGAAAATAATGAACATGGAAACACTATGTCATAAATTCATAGTTGTGTTCAGAAAACTGATGGCTTGAAATGTGTAATTTAAAAAAGATAAACTAAATATCAATATACAAATTTTTAAAAGAACTAAAGAAAATATTAATATTTGATTTCAGGCAGGCAAGAAATTTCTAAGCATAAAAGCAATGGTGTAATCACAAAAGAAAGATAATCAAATGTGATAAAATATTTAAAACTTCCATGTAACAAAAAATTCTCTAAAGTTAAAGGAAAACAACAGGCTAAGGAAAATATACACTATAAATTAAACAATAAAAAATTCACCTATTTTTTAAAGCTTAAACAAATCAATAAGGAAACAGTAAAAACCTCAAAAGATTAGAGGGCAACAGCTATAAGCAGATAATTTTAAAAAGAAGAAATTCTAATACACAAATATAAAAAAATTCCAAAGCTTATCCAAAAAATAAAAATTACAAATCATAAGAATGAGTTATTTTTATCTTTTAAATTATCAATAATTTCATAATACCTAATATCAATTAAAACATTTTAGAACTAGCATTTTCATATAATGTTGGTTGTATTGCATGGTTTACCACAATCTATTAGAAACTGTTTGACTATCAAATCATCGAAATCATTATTCTATGACTTACTAAATTCTATTGCTTGAAATTTATCCTATCAAATTCAAAATAAAAAAAGTTTTCTCACGCCTGTAATCCTAGCACTCTGGAAGGCCAAGGCGGGCGGATTGCTCAAGGTCAGGAGTTCAAAACCAGCCTGAGCAAGAGCAAGACCCTGTCTCTACTAAAAATAGAAAGAAATTAATTGGCCAACTAAAAATATACAGAGAAAAAATTAGCCGGCCACAGTGGCGCATGCCTGTAGTCCCAGCTACTCGGGGGGCTGAGGCAGAAGGATCACTTGAGCCCAGGAGTTGGAGGTTGCTGTGAGCTAGGCTGACGCCACGGTGCTCTAGCCCGGGCAACACAGTGAGACTCTGTCTCAAAAAAAAAAAAAAAAAAAGTTTATATATGACAGATGTTTGCTACAGTATTATCTATGATAGTGAAAAACTGGAAAATATAAACATTCAAAAATAAAAATGGTTAAATAATGTTGTTATATCACTTGACTGGCTGACAAATAGGCACTAAAATAGGTGATTATGAAACTACCTAAAAATATGAATGCTAAAAATAATATTAAATAGAAGAGCCACATACAAAATTATATATCTATAATTATAAGCAAGGACCAAATATATTCTTTAAAATATAGTGGGTATAAATATTCAATAATAGCCAATGTGATTAGAAGTAATTTTTTAAAAGTTCTCTTCTACATTTTCTGAAATATGATTAGTATACTAAATTAAATGTTAAAGAATTAGAAATTTTATGATGCTTTAAAACTACTTTGTCTAATCTCAGTGTTTCAACACTAAGTATAAAGTAGACATTATTACAATTTTATTTTTAAGCAGGCTTCCAAAACAGTAATTTAAGTCTAATTTTTTATTTCATACAATATTCAACTTAAGTTTAATCTAAATTAACAATAGGAAAGAAATATTAAAATTTTCCAGACAAAAAAGTCCAACTCATTAGTCTTGCCTTAATTGTGTTTCTGCTTCTTCCAGATTTGCTATTTGTTTCAACATTCTCTCTTCTTGCTTTTTTCTATTCTAAAGAAATAATCAATATTGTTTATATTATTTTGTTTCAACAAAAATAAAATTGAAACTAATATTTAAGACCTTTATCTGTTAGCATGAATTTAGTCATATGTAAAGCAAAAGAATGAGCTATTTAACTTGCATAGTTCCACACTACTTTTCCAGTGTTACTTTAAATATTTTCCTAAAAATCTCTATAAAACAGCTAATACCACAAGTCTTATTTGCTGTTTTCTGGTGCTACTGTGAGTCTTGTATCTTTTGTTCACATTGTTGTGGCTTCAAGGAATGTTTTCCATTCATTGTTACCTACTGAACTCATAATTCATCTCTTAAGGCCAAAATCAATGCAATGTTCTCTCTGAATATAGCATTGATTTCTTTTCAAATAAAGCAGAAGTGATCCTGTGAATTCCGATAACACTGTCCCACTAACAACACATGACATACTATTTTATGTATGTTTTATTTTTTTTCTATGAAGTCGTAAGTTCTTAAAGAGAAAGGATATCTTATTCATCATTGCATCCTCCACAATCTTATATGTCTTAATAAATATATCTTAGCTAAATATTTTTTTAATCTTAATGTTTAAAATTAGATTAAATTTATTAACATTTATAAATGGGCAAAGGAGATGAACAGAAACTTCTCCAAAGAAGACAGAATGGCCAAAAAACATATAAAAAAATGTTCATCATCTCTAATCATCAGAGAAATGCAAATCAAAACCACAATGAGATATCACCTAACCCCAGTGAGACTGGCCTCTAGCAAAAAAATCCCAAAACAACAAATGCTGGCGAGGATGTGGAGAGATAGGGACTCTCTTACACTGTTGGTGGGACTGCAAATTGGTGCAACCTTTGTGGAAAAGAATTTGGAGATTCCTCAAAGA
>CAUYRT010081498.1:0-11430 GCA_963574885.1 Lepilemur ruficaudatus | reverse complement strand
CAGCTACTCGGGAGGCTGAGGCAGGAGGATCGCTTGGGCCCAGGAGTTTGAGGTTGCTGTGAGCTAGGCTGACGCCATGGCACTCCAGCCCAGGAAACAGAGTGAGACTCTGTCTCAGAGAAAAAAAAAGAATCTTTGCCTGATTTCTCCCTCTACTTCAAATCCTCAACTCTTCACACAACATGAAGTTAACAAAAGACATTCTGTCTATAAGTAGAAGTGAATAATATTTTACTTTTTTATTTAGAAAATAGCAAATGCACATCAGGAATTGCAAAGCTGTTTTTGAGAAAACAAGGTCCAGTTTACATGAAGAGTTATGACGAATAAGGAAGATGGAATACCGTCAGAGGTAAGCCTGGTTTTAAGGAGAAAACCTGAAAACCAGTGAAGGAAAGCCAGGAAGAAGGAGAAGTGGAATTTGCAAAGTAGAAGTGGTTGAACCACAAACTTTACAGAAAAGTGTTGGTAGAAGCAAAAGTTAGATTATGAACACAAAATGGATTAACCTGGATGTGGAGGCTGGCAGGAAGGGGTTAGACACACCATCTGGATCTTCTAAAACAGTTTGGATTTCCAAAGCTGCAGCCTTTTGGGCTTGTTCTTGTGCCCTAAGCACGCTATCAAGCAGTAGTTTGCATGTGTACTTGGAACACAGATTCAGATTTTAGAGAGTATCCAAACTTCTTGCTTTTCTCCCCTCGCTTTAACAAGTTTAATCTTAAATGATATTGGTGTTCTTGTTCAATACACACTTTTGTTTAAAAGCTTATTCTAGCTACAAGTAACTAATAAGAGGCTGATGCAAAATCTATTAAAAATGGTGTTTAAGGCCAGGCGCTGGTGGCTCACACCTGTAATCCTAGCACTCTGCGAGGCCGAGGCGGGCAGATTGCTCAAGGTCAGGACTTCAAAACCAGCCTGAGCAAGAGCGAGACCCCGTCTCTACTAAAAATAGAAACAAATTAATTGGCCAACTAAAAATATATAGAAAAAATTAGCCAGGCATGGTGGCTCATGCCTGTAGTCCCAGCTACTGGGGAGGCTGAGACAGAAGGATCGCTTGAGCCCAGGAGTTAGAGGTTGTTGTGAGCTAGGCTGACGCCACGGCACTCACTCTAGCCTGGGCAACAGAGTGAGACTCTGTCTCAAAAAAAAAAAAAAAGAATGTTCAATTTGCCTTGTACCCTGCATGCATCCAAAATATTCCCATCAAAAGTTTATAATCATTTCCCAAATATGAAAACTGATATTCCTGAAATTCTGGTTGGCATCATTTGGGCTTATCAATATTGTTATTATTTGCATATATTTGTATTAAAGGCAAGGGGCAAATAACATTATCTGTTCCTTGATCAAAGCCAAATCTTTTCCAAAGAGTATTATTAAAAAGTATCATTCTCGTAACAAATCCATTTCATAGTCCTGATATGTGGCTGTAATGGTTCTTTGTTAATAGGATTATAAGAAATTCTTCATGTTAAAATAATCAATCAGGTATAACAAATCGTTTATCCATTTCTCATTCCCTTAATCATTCCCCTCGTTGACAAAAAAAGAAAAGTATAGGATCCTTGTTTGCAGAACACATCTTACTTGTTAATGGATCTTTTAAAATTCCACTTTTTGTCTCTTATGTGAACAGTTCTAATCAAATTTCCCTCACACTTCTGCTGCAGCAATCACTGCACTCCCATGTAAAACAACACACACACATTAGGGGCTTCCAGATTTTTCCAGCAGTGGTTCCCATGATCGGGACTCTATAGTGTACAGTCTACATCAATTGTTGCACTAATAACTATGGTGGATCTAGTAGGTACATGTTTGTCATTCAACTGGTATAGATGATCCAGATGTGAACCCCATGCTTTGGACATGATTCATATATGAGTCAGGTGCTTGATTCACACCTGCTTTTCCTTTGACAGTAATCCTTGTTAATGCCCTAATTTTATAAGGTAATTTTAGTGCAATTAACCTTGAACAACTCCAAATTATGTAATTAATTACATTCAACTTCAATTACAGTTATTTTTTTAATCTCAGCCTCTCATCCTGACACCCCAGCAGAAGTCGGTACACACAATGGCAGTGACAGGTGGGTGGGAGGCCTCTCTAGCTTGCTGGTTTGTATGGGTCCACTGATAATGTAAATTGCATTTATTTATGTTAAAAAATCTCAGGGGTTAGTGATGTGTGTGCCATTTACTTGGACTTAAGGGCTTGGAGAAGTTAAAAGGCAGAGAGTGAAGGGAGCTACTTTCAGCAATTCCTGATTACATTTCCCGTAACACTCATTTTGAAGAGGTTTAATTGGTGTAATTTAAAAAAAAAATTCCTGTGGTCACATAAATTTGGTTTATGCTGGATTTAAAAAATTAAATAGATTTCTTTATTATAGAGTTGCTTGGTCTTTAATATGTTAATATATGTAGTGAGTTTCTAAGAAGTGGGATATAAAATGTTTCCCAAACTGTTTTGAACAGAGAACATTCCTTCCTTACCAAAAAAAAGAAAAAAGGCCCTTTATTGAAGTATAATTTACATGCCATGAAATTCACTAGTTTTAAGGGTACAAGTAAATGATTTTTAGTTTATTGACGGAGTTATGCAATCATCACCAAAATCCAAGTTTAGAACAGTTCCACCACTTCAAAAACATCTCTTGTTGTTACTATTTGCCATCACTTGCTATTCCCACCTCCAGCCCCAGGCAACCATTAATCTACTTTGTGTCTTTATAGATTTTCCTTTTCTGGAAATTTTATATAAATGGACACATACACTGTTTGTCTGTCTAGCTTCTTTCTTTCACTAAGCATGTTTTTGACGTTCATCCATTTTGTAGCCTCTATCAGTACTTCATTCCTTTTTATTTTTATTTTTTGACAAATATTTCATATAGATATACCACACTTTGTTTATCCACTCATCAGTTTATGGGGATTTGGATTGTTTCCACTTTTTGGCTACTGTGAATAATTCTACCATGAACATTCATGTACAAGTCTGAGCATGGACATACATTTTTATTTCTCTTGGTATATACTTAGGAATGGAATTGGGAATCATATGGTAAATTTATGTTGAACTTTTCAAGAAATTTCCCAACTGTTTTCCAAAATGGTGGCACCATTGGCATTTCTACTAGCAGTGTATGAGAGGTCCAATTTCTCCACTTCCTCGTCAACATTTTTCATTGTCTGTCTCTGGGTGTGTAGTGGTATCTCATTGTGGTTTTGATTTGCATTCCTTGACGACCGATAATGTTGAGCATCTGTTCATGTGATTATCTACCATTCATGTATCTTCTTCGCCCAAATGTCTATTCAAATTTTTTGCCCATTTTTAAATTGGGTAATTTTATTATTAAGTTACAAGAGAACTTACCTACGAAAATAAAAAGTGAAAAAGTAAAATTAGTTCCTTATGTATTCTGGATACAAGGCCTTAATCAGATATGATTCATAAATATTTTCTCTGTGGTTTTCTTTTCACTTCCTTTATGGTGTCTTTTGAAGTGCAAAAGTTTTTTAAGTTTGACAAAGTCCAATTTATCAATTTTTTTTAGTGCTTGTGCTTTTTTGTTCTATCTACAAAGGTCACAAAGATTCATTGCTATGTTTTCTTCTAAAAGTTTGACAATTTTAGCTCTTACATTTAGATCTATGATTCATTTGGAGTTAAATTTTGAGTATGATGTGGGAGGTAAGGGTTTAAATATATCTTTTTGTACGTGGCTATCCAATCGTCCTAGCATCATTTGTTGAAAAGACTATCCTTTCCCTATTGAATTGCCTTGGCTCCTTTGTTGAAAATCAATTAAGCATAAATTTAAGAGTCTTTAATATGTTAATGTATGTTGTTAATCTCCAACAGGGAGGATATGAGATGTTTCCCCAAATGTTTTTAACAAGGAATCTCACCTTTTTTTTTTTTTCTAAACATCAACTTTCACACAGGTTCTCACTGCTGTCCACAGAACAAGCTTTAGGAAAGCTAAACTGTTCTCATGCTTCTCTAAATTGTTCAGGGCTCTAACTTTTATTTGCAACTTTGTTTTAGACGCTAGGAGGCTGACTGTTGTATTTGAACTGCAAAACCAAAGACATAATTTCTACTAAGGTGCTTATTACAAAGATATCTCACTACGCAGTATGGAAAAGCAGTTGAAAGCATTTGTTACCGAGTTAGGCCCTTATTTTATAACATACAGTATATAGAAATAAAGAGGGAGTTTTCTTATAGGCACAATGGATGAAATTTTGGAAGTTTAGAGAATTTTGCAATTGCGTTTTTTACCTTTTTAGGTCAGTGCATCTAGCTTGATCGTGATATATGACTCGTGTAAACATCAATAATGTTACAGTCAAAGAAGACCTGTTTGCATACACTTTATCATACACATACACAGAGTACATACACACATAATTACAGGCACACTGGAGATTTGTTTTCCTTTTTAAAACTAGTAGATTTTGTCTTAATGCTCCTATTTAACAAAATATAATGCAAAATGTTGGGTAACTGCTTAAACTTGACCTTGTCAAATAACAATACTATCACTTAGCATTGTATTGGTACAACAAACAAAAGAACTTTCACTTTTTATACAAAAATAAAAAGCGAAAAAGTAAAATTAGCGTCTCTTTATCATCTTGTATTTATCTGAAGAACAAAAATAGCTAAAAGTCAATGATGAGAGAAAAAAATGTACAATTACGTGCACGGAAGAATGCATCGTCATAAATCTAGAGAAGCAGGCCACAAGCGCTGAGAGCGCGCAGAGCCTGGCGATGATCGCTGAACAACGACAGGCGGACCGCCCCAGCGAACTGCTTGGCTTCTAGAAACCCTCAGAAAATGACAGCGTAAGCCAAGAACACAGGTGTTCTAGCAATGCCTTCCGAAGCGCATTCAATTACCCTAACCGACATGTTGATTTTCTAACCAGGCCTCCTCCTCCTAGTGATTTAGCGTTCCTTTTTTAACACATCAACAGCCACGTGAGTTGGATTTAACTCACGCTAGTTTTGAGCCCAGGGCCTCGTGAAACACATGTAACTGCAGTTGGTGCACGAAAATCTTATCTGTTGATGTTCTTATTGTTACCATTAATATTGACAATTTAATTACATATAACTCACGCACAGAAAACCATAAAAATAATAAATTTTTCATTACATTAGAAAGGATAGTTTTGTTTTCGAAGTTTTTATTCTATGTTCGTAATAAAATACCGTGGCCCCAACGAAAAAAACATTTTCTACTGTGGCAGTCCATGTGTTAAAAGGGTAATAGTCTCAGATGGCATTATCTCACCTTACACATAAGAAATGATTGCATACAGAAGTTACCTTATATAAAAAATGATTGCATACAGAAGTTTCCTAATAGGTAATAACAGTATTGGAGGCAGGGGTATTCTACTATGCCAAACACGGTTTAAGTCGAAAATATATTTTCTTGCAAAACTTAAGTTATATTTAGAACAGGATCCAGCATATAAAACGGCCCCTGCCTTAGTGCTCTCCATCTAGTTTTGAGGCTTCATGGCCCTTGTCCATTTCCATTCCCACTATCCTTTTTCAGTAACTTAAGTGTTCATCTTAGTTTAAATCTCACATCCTTTTCACAAATGGATTTTAGTACTTAGCTAATTCAGGAAAATTGTTTCATGTTTTGTTCTTTCATTTGTTACCTGAAACCACGCTCGGTACTTGCTCAGCGTGATAAGACCTCCCCCACCCCCAGGCTACTTGGAAACTTCCAGGCTACTTCCTTAGGGGGGACGGTTAGATTTTTGTTTTCAGAGGCCTTTGGTTTGCCTTGGCCGGCGTACGTGTTCTCATTTTTCCCCCGTGGCGCGCAGTGTTTACCTACAAAGCGCTGTCGGAAGAGGAGAGGCGCTGCGCGCGGCGAGCGCCGCGTTAAACAGTGACAGCTCTGCCCCGCGCGACCTTGCGGCCGGGGCGCGGGGGCGGCCGCCCGTGCGGGCTTGCTCCGCGCCTTGCGGAAGGACCGGGGCGGGATGGAGGCTGCTGCGTTGCACCCCGACACCGCGGCACCCGTGTTTCTGCCCACTGGGGAAATCTCATTTCAGCCGAGCCCTCCAGTTCTGCCCCAGGAGGAAAGAAAGTCCGCCCCCCACCTGCGCAGCCGGGCAGTTTCAGGACGGTCCCCGCACAAAGTTGATACGGCAGAGCCCGTCCAAACAGGAAGCAAGTCCCCTGGAAAAGAAATGAGGAGCAGGAATTTGCATCTCTCTCCCAGGACTATCAAAGTCTGGGAGATTTTCCTCCCTGAAGTCAGCTGTCCTAAACTGAACCTTTCCAGGACTCCCGTGGAGCAGGTTCCCCTGGAGGGGCCAGAATTCCCAGATAAAATGGGAAGACGACTCTCGTCAAGGATGGGAATAACTCTGTCACACACTTGGCTAAGACTTTTAGGAGAGTAAAGAGGGATTGGAAATTTAACATATTTCCAGGCATGTGCAAATCTGTAAAATGCAGGGAGTTCTTACTCTGCAGCTAGGGTCAATCAATCATTACCACATCAGTTACTCCTTGTGTTATCTTTATAAAGCCCTGATTTAAAGAACTCCTGCCGTGTTGTTATAGATCAATGTCTGGGCTGATGGAACTCTCACCTCACACTAAGTAACCGTGAGCATGTTTTTCAATCTGTTTATCTCAATGCTGCACATTGAACATACATTAACAAATGACATCATCCAATGAGGACACTGGTAAAAAATGCCCAGCAAACCTGTAAATTCCGGTTAGTTGACAATATATTCCTACTTAATTACTTGCACTCATGTCTCCATTCCTTCTGTTTACTTTGCAAAGAGAAAAGCCCTTTGAACCCAAACATTTATCGACCCCAGTCCCAGACAAGTCACAGAATTTGCCAGAGGGAAGGCAAATCTTTCAGCATCTACTTCTAGCATAGGTAGAACTTCAAAAAATGGGCAATTTTCCCTACCCAGTGAAAAGATTTGATTTGAAAACATCCTCACATAGCCATTCAAATACAAGTACAACTATATTTACCAAATTGAATGTGATTTTTGCACTGTTTACACCACTGCTTCCCTCCTGTAGAGTGACTTTATCTTAAATAAGTTTATACATTTAAATGAAAAGGAGGATAGGAGTAGTTAATTGTGAAATGAACAGAAATAGAGGCATCTATCATGAAAGTGTCCTATTACTCTGGGAAATTTTGCAGAGGGAAGTGAGATTAAATTAAAACAAGAAGGGTTCCCATGCTAGGTTAATTTACACTATGGCTTTTATTTGCTTAGATTATTTTGGAGTGGACAAATTTATAATGATTTCTTGATATTTCTTGCAAATTATAACCTGTTTGTTAACTTTAAAATTTTTTTATTTTTTGGAGATTGGGGAGTGCATGTCTTGCTATGTTGCCCAGGCTGGTTTCAAACTCCTAGCCTCAAGCCATACTCTGGCTTCAGCCTTCCCAGTAGCTGGGACTGTAGGTGTGTGCCACTGTTTAACTTTTAAAATTGTGGACAGAAGCCCATCTACTGATTAGAAACTAAAGTTCTTTTTCTCTTCCACTAAAAGTATTTTGAAGTACACTTGAAATTTTAAACGTGTACAAATTCAGAGGTTTAAAAAACTTCAAAAGCCACAGACACAGAGTTTAGGAAGCTGAAGGCTGCGAACCTCCTTTCTCACTTAATCCATGCTTTATTTTGCATTCCTCACAGGTAAGCAGGCAGCGCCTGTTATGCTCTGGACCCAAACCAGCTCCACGGAGCTGATCTCCAAAGAAATGGAATTTACTCTGGCATACTCTTACGTATGATACCTTTCCAAGGCCAAATCCCAAGATACCAGCAAGTGCAACTTTAGGCAATGATCCAAATCTTGAATTAGCTGCTAAATAACCTTGGTGAACTAGTCCTGGGTGACAAGCATGCTTGCAAGAGAAAAAGGCAAACCTCTCTTCCAGAAACTTTCTTCTTGACATTCTTGTGTAATCTTTGAAATCTCTCCTCTGTGAATGTGCAGTTGTGATTTTGGGCAAAATAACAGGTTCTGCTTTCTTGGTGGTGGCAAGTGGGGACTTTTATCTTGGTTTCCACAAGTAGACATGGAGGCATGATGACTTTGTGCTTGGTGTTCTTACAGTTGAGTGTGTTCTGCCCACCCCATGCTCTTGCATTGAGTGCCTGTTACATGTATAAGGACAAAAGTCACTGCTGAAGGAACTCACAGTCTGTGGGGGACAGGGGTCACCTCTGAGGCCCTGACACTGACCCTGCCAAGCCTAGTTCCCCTATATGTACATAATCTTATAATCACAGACTTACAGCCTGTCTGAACCAGCTCTTAACCTCAACATTGTACTGTTTTAGGGAAATATCACACTTTTCCTTAGTTTATCCCAGGGAACTTAGTTTATCCCAAAGAACGGTAAATAGATTCTGAAGCTCCCAAAGTGTTTGTTTTGCTTAGTAACTAAAAAGAACTCTCCTGTTTGAGAAACTGGAGTGGACTAAAGATGACTGCAAATTCTTTGTCCTCCCCCCAGGTGGAATTTATTTCCTCTCTCCTTGAGTTGGCTTTGGGACAGCTTAATGAATAGAAAGGGGCAGAGGTGATACTGTGGCAGCTCCAGGCCTATGCCTTAAGACGTTCTCGAGGTTTCCATTTTCTGTCTCTTTTGGGACCCCCAAACTACCACACAGAGAGACCGTGTGCCCTGCGTGGAGAGGGAGGTGGCTTGGCCTGCCAGCCTCCTGGTACGGCCTCCAGATGCTTCTAGCTCCAGTCACCCTTTGAAAGACACCAAGTGAGACCAGCAGAACTGCTGGCTGAGCCGTCAATCCACAGAAGCCGGAAAGCAAAATGGTTGTTGTTTTAAGCCACTAAATTTGGGGAAATTTGTTACATAGCAATAAATAATTGAAATAGAAAGCGAGCCATTCACTCTCACCTATAACTCCTGATTAACAGGAAATGGCTTTGCTTTATTGGAAAGACAGCAGACCTGGTTCTCTAGATTGAGTGTGGGCTGATGATTCATTGTGAGTTGCAGAGGGCACAGGTAAGGGTCCCTCCAGTGAGGGAGGGTAGGGCCATGGGGTCCGAAAGGATGATGCAGAGAGTCATGTGGGGAGTCGTGTGGGGAGTAGGCAGCGAGATATGGCCTGCAGGGCCTGGGCTGGTGGTGACAGACTTGAGGACCTAAATAGATGCTGTGAATAAAACCAGTGATCTGAGGCAGACAGCAGTACCAAGGCTGTGAGTGTTGAAGGGAGAGAGTGGGGAGGAACGATAAAAATAAATGCATAATTATTCAAATAAAAATGTTTATTCATATGCCACATAAAATTATCTACCCTACTACACTTTTGGAAACACTGCTTAGAAATAACACCCTTTTCATACCTCATGGCTCCTTCTGAAGGAGTCCTTCATGAGAAAGTAAGTAAATAGGGATTTTCTCTCTTTTTTTTTAAAAAAAAAAAAACTAGATATTTTTTCTTACATAGTGAAACACAGTTCTTTCTTCATGGCTCTATGTGGTGGTCACACTTAGCCCCATCAGCACAATTGTACAGACACATTCACACACACACAAATACAACACGCAGACACAGGCACACATTGTCAAATAGGATGTTTTTCAAATTGGCAGACATGAAGAAAAATTTTCAACTTTTATACTTACAAAGTTCCTAAAAATTCTGTGAGTCTATTTGATATCAATTTTGGCATTTTTGAGGGAAATGGGGCTCAATTGATCCTCCTGCCTCAGCCTGCTGGGACTACAGGCACGAGCTACCCAGCTAAGTTTTCTATTTTTTGTGGAGAGGAGGGTCTTGCTACGTTGCTCAGGCTGTTCTCAAACTCCTGCCCTCAAGCGATCCTCCCGCCTCGCCTCGGCCTCCCAGAGTGCTAGGATTACAGGCATGAGCCACCACACAGTGCTCATTAACCTCTTTTTAAAAAATTGAAGGCCTGGTGTGGTGGCTCACGCCTATAATCCTACCACTCTGGGAGGTGAGGCAGGAGGATCGCTCAAGGTCAGGAGTTAGAAACCAGCCTGAGCAACAGCAAGACCCCGTCTCTACTAAAAATAGAAAGCAATTAATTGGCCAACTAAAAATATATATAGAAAAAATTAACCGAGCATGGTGGCGCATGCCTGTAGTCCCAGCTACTTGGGAGGCTGAGGCAGAAGGATCGCTTGAGCCCAGGAGTTTGAGGTTGCTGTGAGCTAGGCTGATGCCACGACACTCTAGCCCGGGCAATGGAGTGAGACTCTGTCTCAAAAAAAAAAAAAAAAAAAAAAATTGAAATGAAAGTATCATTGGTTAAAATAAAGTTTCTCTTAAATTCAAAAAAATTCACTTTTGTCCACATCTTGAAACCTTATTTTATGATTTCACGAGCATGTTATTTTGCTTGAGACCCTTTTCTTTGAATTCCAATGTCTTCATTTATAAAATGGGTATCTATCTGCTCCAGAACAGGAATTGTTACCATGAAGTGATCCATGTTGAAGAGCTTTATAAGATGCAGAGGGGAATTGCTTCACTTGGCTGTGCCCTAAAAATTGAATATGTAGAGTTTTATTTTCATAATTTTAAAAACAATCTATTGTTGATACAGCTTTATCCTTTATGCAGTGGTTATAAGAGCATTTTCTTAAAACTCTTAAGCCATTAATTATTTGGGCTTTTTTTTAAATGCCTGAATATTTAAAAGTTGCATTTAGTCTGAGGACTTAATATCTAACCATTTTGTGTTTATCATCTGATAAATTTCTCCTGTTATTTCTATTTACATACTATGGAATCATAGGATTTTAGAGCTGTGAGCAGTCATGGAAGTCACTCAGTTCTTATCCAACCATTTTATTTGATAATGGAGGCCCAGAATCAATTGAGTACTGGTTCTAAGTCACAGCATGTCTGCTCCTCTTTTTTTTTTTTTGAGACAGAGTCTCACTCTGTTGCCCGGGCTGTAGAGTGCCGTGGCATCAGCCTAGCTCACAGCAACCTCAAACTCCTGGGCTCAAGCGATCCTTCTGCCTCAGCCTCCCGAGTAGCTGGGACTACAGGTATGCGCCACCATGCCCGGCTAATTTTTTACATATATTTTTAGTTGTCCAATTAATTTCTTTCTATTTATAGTAGACACGGGGTCTCGCTCTTGCTCAGGTTGGTCTCGAACTCCTGACCTTGAGCAATCCACCCGCCTCGGCCTCCCAGAGTGCTAGGATTACAGGCGTGAGCCACCGCGCCCGGCCATAAGAAATGATTTAAACTGAAATGGGTTCTTCCTCTATAAGCACACTATACCTCTCTTATAAAAAATTAGATTTAGGATACTTCAGGGATTTTCTGTTGAAACACAGATACCTGGGGTAGGGTCACACAAAAAT
>CAUYRT010081497.1:0-17861 GCA_963574885.1 Lepilemur ruficaudatus | reverse complement strand
ATTTCCTAAAGATGGTTTAAGATTGTTAAGAAAGCAATAATTTCTTTCTTAATAGGCCTGTGAGCATGCATAACATTAAAATTTCTATTGTAATTGCCAAATAAAAATATAAAACAGAAAGCATTTAAATAATTTGTGTATCTTGGGGGAAGAAATAAAAGACTAGTTGTACTGTTCCGAGTTGTAAAAAGGCAAAATACTTGAAAGAACATCATTATCAATGGAAATGTCTGTACTCCTACAATTGAATAATTCTTTGTTTGAAGTATTTGTAACCATCTATACTTAAATGACATGTATTTTTATACAACATTAGGGTTAAAAGCATATGTTTCAAGAATGTAGATACATTAATTAATATTAGCTCTAATAAACTCCTTAGCCTCATCCTTATCACTTAAAGGGAAGATTAATTTAATGAAAATGTAAAGTAAAATATAAATACTGAGAAATAATAGAGATTTCTTTCTCTAGTGCCGTAAAGCTAGTAACATTATAAATATGCCTCAAATGTTGCTAATTTATCCGAGTAACCCCTGTTCCTTATTACGTATTTTGATGTACAAACTGTAAGCTACATTTATAAATCTAATCTATACATTCATGTTAGCATAACAAATATTAGCAGCTCCTCTGAAAAATGACTCACCAATATTAGTCACATATATTAAAATTAAACAACTTTTATGTAAAACAAAAATTATAAACATATTGTTTATGTATCTGAAATATCATTTTAGACTTTGCCTCTGTGTTGATGCTCTCTCATTAAAACTGGCCTTAAATTGGAAGCATGATAAAACAGTAAGTTGTAGGGGACACAAATAATGGTGTTTATGGTCTAAAGAGCTTTTGATGTAAAACTAAAACGTCCATTTACAAATTAATCATAAAATTTACAAATTAAAAGAATAAAATTGGGGTGTGAGGAAACCTTTTTGTGGCAATAGAAATGTTCTACATCTGTGATACAGGTTATATGACTCCACACATTTGTCAGAATTCACTGACTGGCATATTCACATGGAAAAATCATACACTGGAATAGTAGTGTACGCAAATTACACATCAATAAACCTAACTTTCAAAAATAGATTTCACATAAAAATGATACCATACTTTTATTTCACTAGGTTTCAAATTTTTTATTAGAAATACTATATCTTACAAAGTAGGCTGTTCATTGCTTCTAATTTGATCTAAATATTTAGTTAAAATGGATAAGGATAGGTAGATTTAAAAGTATTAACTACTCATTAGTACTACCTTCGACTTGATATTTTTGATAAATCATTATGTGAAAAATTGTGCTTTCAAGAAATAGTACACATTGGTATACCAAAATGTATATAATTAGAATAGTGAAAATAATATGTAACTAGAAATGAAATATTATATAGGTGTTCTATTCTTAGATATTTATAATCTCTATACTTAGATGTAAAGATATAAAGGAAATTACTATTTATAAAAGAATTTTCATACGTTTTCTATAAACCGTTTATTTTATTGTATATAATGTACATGATAAAAGGTAATCGTTTTGTATTTGATGTAATTATGCTTTTAAATTATTACTCCAGTTACTGATCGTTAAAAAAATAAATCTTAGTTTAGAGGAATTACTTTGTTCATAAAAAAAATAAGCTACAAAACTGTAAATTAGAAATAGGAAAGGTTATTTTAGACAAGCAACCACTGGAAGTTGATTATCTATATACCATATTCTAGTCTCAAGGTCATGTTGAATGTTTTCAGTGGCTTAATCACATACAGTATGAAACAGTAATGAGAGCAACGCAGTCCTGGATGACCCACTACAGATGTACAGATTAACAGACGCTAATCGAATCTGATTCCATTGTTTTCTCTAAGAGAAATAAAAATATAGTATATTAAGAGTACTAAAAATGTAGTCATATATGCAAATGTATATAAATCCATGTTACTTACGGGTTAAGAAATACCTGGTTTACATACATTCCTATAGAAAAGAGTCATGTGAGTCCATTTATCCTGTCTGAATATTTCTACAACATACAAATGAAAAACATAAGCTGAAATCTAACAAAAGCAATTTCAGTTTTACCAAGTAGAAAGGTAACAGTGACCTTCTGAAGGGTTTATAAGGAACTAGAATATTGGAATCCATATTTCCTCCATAATATTCAAATAAGTGAATGACTAACCCCATTGTCCTTATATGTTTGGAAAAGGTTAGAGATCACAATCTATGATGAGCAACAAAAAATGCTTTAGGTTGATAACCTTCTCCCAATTTTTTTTTCAGTTTACAGATGCAACTTTAAATATCTTACACCTCTGTGTACATATGCAAATGAAGTGAGGAAAACAGACAATTATGTAAAGAAGCCAGGCTTTAAATTTCTTTTTCTACCAATAGAAAGGTTTTGGCCAGCGTTATCCAGAATTATTTCAAGTCTGCAAATCATGCAGTGGTAGTAATTCTTGTAAGGTATACTTCTAACATCCATCTTTAATCTCAAAGCAACTTTTCTTTTCAGAACCTAATAATACCAGGATCAAGTTTACTAAGCAACACTGTAGGGGAAAAAAGTACTTGCCACTATAAAATAAGACTATATGAGTATATACTAGGCAGGTGCAAAGAAAAACTGAGGCAAAGGCCTTGATTATTCAAGTGAAGAATAATTTTTAAAAAATCAAATACTCAGGATGCTCTAGTGGAAAAAATAAAATAAGGTCCAAATTGTGCAGTGACCTCAGTCTTCTGCATGACTTTGTAATACACCTGATATTAAAACATGCAATAATTATTTTAAGGAATCAGTGAAAGTTTTGAAGCTTTCAGGCTATTTTGTTTCAACTGTTCTTATACCAGGAGTCGCAACAGGAAGAAAAGTATAGATGCCATCAAATTACATTACCAGAAAAACCCCCTCTATTTTACTTTATTTAATGTGACATACAAAGAAAACCCCGCACAAATATCTGTCTTTAATTTCTCTAGTGTAAAAAAGGAAATATATTGTGTCTGGCAGAAAGAAACAGTTGAAATAGCCTGGGTGCATTTAAAAAAAAAGAGGGGGGAAAGAAATCAGATGTGTACAATGAGCCTTCAAAGCCACTCCAGCAGTAGGGATAAATAATGTAATAAACTCAACTTCATATTCTTTTTATCTCCCCTGTGTAATAAGAACATATTAAAAAATAAAACTTTAAATTCATGAATACTTGTGAATAGACTAGAAGCCAGCAGATAATGAAAAAACACAAAACAATATCTATGTGAGTACTTAACATATGTGTGTATATCCTCAACAGATACCTTTTGCCAGATGAAAGGTTACAATTGCTGAAATTTATGAACATGCGATTCAAATTTAAATTAGCTTTTTTTAAAAAACAGAAACCTAGCATTCCTGCATTTCTCAACATAAGAGTTTTGTTTAAACTCAATAAGGAGACTACTTTGTGCATCTTATATAAGTTAACAGGTCTACACAAGGGGGGACAAGTTATTTAGGAAATAGTACTTCAGGAAATACTGTCTTGCCATTGTTATTTTGAATGCTTCAAAGTGTTACGGATCACAATATTTAATTATTTTGTATTCATTAATACTACTAACATTTATGATGGTGTGCTTGTGTCTTTATTAGATTTTCTTTTCTAAGGAACTGGTACATTTTCAGTCAAGGCTGCCTCATAAACTAAGTAAATGAAATATAAAAGTCAGACCTTAAAATTCCAAATGCCATTCAAATGTAAGCATCTCAAATTATTGAATGAGATTCTTGGGGTGTTTTCCCCCTTCAGTTAGGCCAGTTTTCTTCAATTATCATTCTATTATTAGCTCATGTCAAAGATGCCTGCATGTACCACTGAAAACAATTAAGCATTTATACCCAAAAGCATGGGACACACACAGGGTTTTATTCTAGTACTAACTACTAAGATTATATTTATAGTGAAAAATACATATAAGTAAGACTGGTATCATTAGAGTTCTTTTATGAACTTTTCACATAAATAAATATGAATTTTAAGCAATTTCTATGTATTGCATAATCACATGAAATAACTAATTCAATAGGCCAATGATATTTCACAAAAATTTACTAAAAAATTGTTAAGTTACTCTCACAAAACACATCTATCTCAAAACCTAGACTAAAATCGGCTGAAATACACAAAAATATACTATGATTTGTAATTCCTCTCCATAGGTCATTTCAATTAAAATTAAAGGATGGAAAACATACTCCTCAGAATAGTTTAATTTGCCCTTCAACAATGAAGGGCGTCTAAGACCACTGAAAGGATTCAGCTACAGAAGGCAATTCATTTCACGTGTTCAGTGTAATAGAAAATCACTGTGTTGCAGCAACAAGCAGTACTTGCACTAGAGTATTATTCTAGGGCGCCCAGTCACCCACGGTGATAACACTGGACGGGTGAATCCTATGTTATGTAAATCACCGTCAGCTCCGTGTGTGATGGGTGCCTAAGGAAGCAGCCCAGAAAACACAGTCCTGTTGTCCTTGAAACCAAATGACTTCACTTCCCTGGAAACATTCTGGGACTAACGAGTTTCTTAGTCTTTTTCTCACCATGAATTTTTCTTTCTCAAAGTGCAAATCGTTAGTGAAAAGGCCCTGGTTGCACCAATTAGTTTGCACAAAGTGCTTCGGTGTTTAGCTTCGCTTTAACCCAATTAAGCCGCACAGTGAGCCCCGAAGATGCGCCACCTGCGCGCCTGGCTTGCGGCGGCCCGGCAGGCGCCCCTCGCGGGCCTGCGTCCTTCCAGTGAGACCCACCCGGGCGGCCGCGCCACGGTCCCCCCTTACGGCCCTCCGGCCTCCGTGTCTCCTGCTGTCTCACGTCCTCAACTACTGGGGGTGTATGCAGGGGGCCCAAGAAGGCCAAGGGTGAGGTCTTGAGCATCTCTGGCCTGAACCCAGGGAAGGGCGCTGGGGCCCGCGGTGGGCGACCAGAAAGCGCCCGGCTCTGTTGCGACCACACGCGGGCCTGGCGGTGGTCAAGGCCGAGGAGTGCGTGGGCACAGCGTGACCTGGAGCAGACAGGGAGAAAGCCGGGACACCAAGTAAGGTTTTCAATAAGCCGCACTCAGAAATAAAGCCTATGGGACCATTCGTCTAGAGAAGAAAGCAAAAGGGCCCGGGAGTGCCGAGCAGTCAGAGAGGCGGCCAGCGGGGGACAGAGGCACGCGCGCTGGGGGGCTGGGGGCGCTCAGAGGTGGCCTTTCCCCAGAGACCACTGCGCTTCTTCACCGTCGTGGCCGCAGGTTCTCCGACTCTGATCTGCCTCCTCTTCCAACTGCCAAAAGGTAGCAGTGCATTCACCCACGACGCCAGCAAAGTGGGGAGGGGCTTTTCAGTGTTCCCAGTCCCTGCTCCCAAGAGGATGGAAAGCTCTTGGGGAATAGAGTAGGTGGGTGCCGTGCGCCACAAATGCAATGTACTATCTTAAGCTACATTGGAATCTACCACTCTTGGGTAACTAGAAAGTAAATAATAGGTGGTTTTCTGATGCTGTACCTGATGCTGTACCTATTCATCCAATAATGAAAATTAAAAGCTTGAGTAAAAAGTGGGGAACAAGATATTGTTAAAAGTGGTTCTGAAAGTACCTACGAACCAGTTACCCAGAATTACAGGATTTTGCTGGAAATATTCTTAATTTGAAAGAGATGGCATCAAAATTAAAGGTCGGCAATTAAAAGTCCACCTAGGTTTAAAAACCACCACTTAGCCCCTAAGTAGTATTTCTTAGATTTCAGTACTTTGAGGACACAACTGGTACCACCAGAAAAAAAAAAAATGTCCCGCATAAACTCATTTCCCCTCCTGTTCCAAGGTTCCAAAATTTAGAAATGTTCCTTTCTTTCATTTTTTTTCCAAAATGAGGTTTAAATCCCCAAAACCTGGATGACTTCAAGTTAATTTTCTTTGAAAATATTAACCATTTTCTCAATCAAATCACATGAAATAGTATAAAATTAAAAGTCTACTATCAGGTCACCTATCAGGAGACCTGACAGGAGATCTATCCTTAATTATTCATCCATAAACAAGCCAGAAACCCCAAACTTTCCAATTTTCAGGATAGTTATCTCATACTAAGTAGGTCTGATCTCCATGATCTCACTTGAATTTCTGTATTAAAATACAGTTCACAATGAACGCACACTAAAATAATCTCTCCATCCAAGAGATAATTTATTTTTCAAATGTTTCTACAAGTGCACATACAGCTTAGTATGCTAAGCTGCTCCTAATACTGAGCCAGTCCACCAAAGAGCAGAGAGGACTGCAGATGGGTGGAGGGATGTATCAAACATTTCTTAAATATCCTAAATTAAAGTGGGGTAGACAACATCTAATACATTCAGCAATAATTTTCAGATTCCTTTCAACAAGTGCAAAGGAGGAAAACACATAGGTTAAAAAAAAAAGCACAGTACCTGCATAACGTTTCAAAAAATCATTCTAACATATAGAAACATCCGGAATGAGAAAATTACACAGGTATTACTCCATCTAAAGCCAACTTCCATATGCCAGTAGTCTGCGCCTGCAAGAGCAAACTTTGAACCTGCATTTAAAAAACCCCAAGGATTAAAGGACAGCAATTATCTTACTCTAAATGCAAGTTAGTGACTTTGTTTTAGAAAACCTCATCTCGTTCACTAATTGATGGATGACCATTAATACACCTGTATTTGCATTTCAGCAGTAAAAAGACAAGCAGGGTTTTCAGCACAGAAGAGAGTCGCTTTGCCAAGTCTTTTCAAAATGTCAATATGCTTCAAGTAATACCAAGGCTGAGAGATTCCTCTTGATTTCCAAACTGTCTAGGTGGCCTGGGTGGATTTCTGCCGGCAGCAGCCTCCTACCTTTAGTTTGTGTGCCTATATCCATGAGGGGGATTAATTAGCCGGGTTGGAGCTGAAGGAGGCTGTCGTGACGAGCCCAGTGGCGATTGGCCGCCCGCCTGCCTGGCCCTGCCTTTATAATTTCCACCCGAGTGCATCTGGGCTCTTAGACAAACCAACAGCAGCTTCTTCTGACACATACACACGCACACGCAGCCCCGGCACACACTCGGCACACTTTTCCTCCGTCTGATTAACAGTCCTGCACACACAATGCTTACGGGAAAGCGTAAATAAATACGGAAAGGGGTGATTATTTTGACTACTGGAAGAGCTTTCCTGGGTCTCAGAGCAACTTTTGTTTTTATTACTGAGAAGGTGATCTCTCCATGCGTTTCTCCCACACAAGGATTCTTTAAACGAGGAAGAGAGACAGACAGAGGGGGGAGAACAATCTTTCACTTTAAGACCGGCTGGGCTCAAAGATAAAAGGAGGGAAAAGCGGCAGCAGCAGGGAAACCGCCGCTGCAGCCCTTCGGAAAGACGTTTTTGATACATTTCTGAGCGCTGCGGCCCGTTTCTCCACCGAAGTTGGCTCCAGCTCTAGCAGCCGCATTGGATCCCACAGCTTACTGCGAGACTCCGGTGTACAATCCGGATCTCTGCCCCAACATGATCGCGGCCCAGGCCAAGCTGGTCTACCATCTGAATAAATACTACAACGAAAAATGCCAAGCCAGGAAAGCTGCCATTGCCAAAACTATCCGGGAAGTCTGCAAAGTAGTTTCCGACGTCCTGAAGGAAGTGGAAGTGCAGGAGCCCCGGTTCATCAGCTCTCTCAACGAGATGGACAATCGCTACGAGGGCCTCGAGGTCATCTCCCCCACCGAATTTGAAGTGGTGCTTTATCTTAACCAGATGGGGGTGTTCAACTTCGTGGACGACGGCTCGCTGCCCGGCTGCGCGGTGCTGAAGTTGAGCGACGGGCGCAAGAGGAGCATGTCCCTCTGGGTGGAATTCATTACCGCCTCCGGCTACCTCTCGGCGCGCAAAATCCGGTCCAGGTTTCAGACGCTGGTGGCTCAAGCGGTGGACAAATGTAGCTACAGGGACGTGGTAAAGATGGTGGCAGACACCAGCGAAGTGAAACTGAGAATCCGAGATAGGTACGTGGTGCAGATCACCCCGGCTTTTAAATGCACCGGGATCTGGCCGAGGAGTGCTGCCCACTGGCCACTTCCCCACATCCCCTGGCCGGGACCCAACCGGGTGGCGGAGGTCAAAGCGGAAGGCTTCAATCTCTTGTCCAAGGAGTGCCACTCCCTGGCCGGCAAGCAGAGCTCGGCCGAGAGCGACGCCTGGGTGCTGCAGTTCGCGGAAGCAGAGAACAGACTGCAGATGGGGGGCTGCAGAAAGAAATGCCTCTCCATCCTCAAAACCTTAAGGGATCGCCACCTCGAACTGCCGGGCCAGCCCTTGAATAATTACCATATGAAGACTTTGGTTTCCTACGAGTGTGAGAAACATCCCCGGGAGTCGGACTGGGACGAGTCTTGCCTGGGTGATCGGCTGAACGGGATTTTGCTGCAACTCATCTCCTGCCTGCAGTGCCGGCGGTGTCCCCATTACTTTCTACCGAACTTAGATCTGTTTCAAGGCAAACCTCACTCGGCCCTGGAAAACGCTGCCAAACAAACGTGGCGACTGGCAAGAGAAATCCTGACCAACCCGAAAAGTTTGGAAAAACTTTAGAGGACGATTTAATCAAGAGCCGAAATGTCCTAATTAAGCGTGAACTTCCTGTTCAATTCCTATCTAATATTCCACTCGACAGTGCAAACAATCTCTTCCTTGAAAAGGAATAATACAGTGTTTAAACATCATCTCACCCCCCACCTCCAAGGGGAGAAAAAGAAGTAGTGGAAGCCGATGGAGAAAAGCCCAAACCCACAAGTATTAGAGGACTTCTTTCCACACAATTTCATATCTCCCTTTAAAAGTCCACGATAACACCCAGAACACAGCCCGGCTGTAATGCAAGACCACAGCGAACACTCTGCCTAACTATCGAAGGATTATAGCAATCCCGGTGATTTAGGTGCATCTGTCTGTGAGTAAACACGATTTGGATATGCCATCTGAAGGAAAATGTAATGTATATTTTGATTTGTAACAGATATTGTGATCTCACATTGTCTTTGAAAGTGTGGATGTTGGTGTTTTGTGACTTGGTGAACAGAACTTAAATTGCCATTTTGGATACTTCCGGACATTCTCCACTAACAAAGATTTCATTTAAAGGTAGATTTGCTCATGGTACTTTTATCTGTCTTTGAAAGTGTCTGATCTTTAAAAAGTTTACATTTTGTTTCAAATATTGCTTGTTCTATTTCTGACATTCCATAAATATACTTGAAATGTTATTTAAATATATTCAAAGAAATTTGAATTCAGCTTATATAATAACGCTTGAATATCTGAATTATATATTTGAGAAATGCACTTGAAATACACTGGATAATTACTTTTGTGATTTAGATTTTAATTTCTGTTGCTGGTTTTTATTTAATTAGATGCTAATAAATGAAGTAAAATAAAAGTTGTTGTGTCTCACTTTAAATTGTTTTTCATCAAAAGATGTAATGCTTCATTTTGAAAATCAAACCCACTTGGATATTTTAAATATTTTAAGAAATATGCTAATGAAATCTTTAAAAACAAAAACTTAAAATATTGGAGAAAAGCTCTTTTTGTACAGCTACATAAGATAATCCACTCTCAGTTTCTAATTATAAGACAGTTCCTTTCTACAACAGACACAATTTAAATCTACTTTTGAAAGCTTGCTCTTTTCGTTAGTATGTCTGTAGCATTTTTGACAATATAAGGAAAAAATCTATCATGACAGTAGAGATTACTGAGTTAAAAATCAGGCTAACCCAGAGGAAATGAACTTCAAGTCATAATGAAACTTTAGAAATTTGTATATGAAAACTAAACTAATAAAATGAAGGTAATTTCTGACCGATATAGTTTATGTCAAATCTTATTTTATGCAATAAGGGTTCCATTAGCAGAATAAATTAATCAGAAATTCAAAATTCCTTTTTACTTCATTGAGCAAACTAATGATAAAAGCATAAAGACAAACTTTAAATTATTTAAAATCGAATACAGTGCATTCATACCTATTGTTTTAATTCACTGCTTTTGGAGTTGGTAGTAAAATAAAGTCCTCTGACTATCTGTTGGAGTATTTTAATAGTCAACAAGTGCTGAAAGGGCTAATCACTTATGAGCCTTAAGTTAGTTAATTCAGGTGATAGTAAACTTTAGAACTGCAGTTGTTAGTCTACAAATACTATTTTATAATGTTTTATTTCACTACTTAAATTAAGCATAGTAAAGTTCTCTATTTGTGGGAGTATTTGTCTTTGACTATTTTAGAATAACTGCCTCTGAAAACACTTTAAAGGAAGATCTTTGCAAAATGATTCTAGAATATTTAGCATGACAACAACGCTCTTAAATTCTTAATCTCAGGAAAAAAGTTTGCAAATTGTACAGTAACATGAAAGTTAAAACAATAAAATGGATCTCAGAAGAAAGTGCTGAGGTGTAGAGCTACACTAATACTCAGGTGTATACAATCTACACAATAAAATTTAATAAATGTTTATGCATTTCAAATCATCCATGTATGTATTTTCTGGCATTACACCCAAAGAAGAATACAATCTCTAAACGTCTGAGTGCCAGTATATACTATGTATATACATTTTAAATCAAAGCTGAGACAGTTTCTTTCCTGTTAAACCCACATGCAAAACCTATTCTTATTTCAAGAGATGAAAAAAAACCATGGATGTAATAATGGAGATGAATTTATATCTAAGTGGCTTTACCCCAGTTTCCTTATAACTTTTCAATAAATAATAATATACATTCCAACATGTAGTTTTGAAAATTAAAAGTGATCTTAATATGAAATTTCCTAAGACCCTCCCTAGTCAGTCTCAGAGAGCATGAGATGCTGTACCCTGGGGACTTGGGAGCAATTGGCTTAACTACCAAATCTGCCCAAATGCACACAAAGGCACTCATGGAAAGACTGTTAAAATGTGCATGCTCTGGTAATACAGGATTTAAACTCATTAATATATTCTTCAATTCCATAAAGAGAGCATGTGTTATTTCATTCATTTTATTTTCTACGAGAAAGAGGAGAATGTGTTCCCCTCCCCCACTGTCACTTAAAACCTAGCAAAATTGAAAACCGCTTTCTGCCACAAAGCCACCAGTACTGTACACGGAATCGCTTTAACTCACTGTCGTGTCGATCTTCTTGAAGGCAGGATCATCCTCATCTACCTCAAAGTAGATTTCTGTCGTGGTGATGGAGAGAGTCCCCTTGGCTACCACCACGGGAGCGATGAGCTGGGCAGGGGTGCTGAGAACCACTGGGCCTGCAAGACAAGGGCAAGGGAGTGAGGCGGCGCCCTTGTGGCCCTCTCCCGCTCCCTCCCAGAAGGGTACCACAGGTTTTTATTTTTAAAGATGCACTAGAAAAAATGGTGCCTATATTACGCAGCAAGCTCTTTTCATGTGAGATATTTTATGCATTACCTTATAACAAGACTAGAGATAAATAATTCTATAAAAACGCAAGAGGTCAGGATACTGAGTAAGCGCTCAACCTTCGCTTAGAAATCCTGCACGGTTGGCAAGGCACTGCCATTAACCAGCTTAAAAGTGCAGAACCGACTCCATAATGCCCGGATTCTCCACTGAGCATCACTGGCAGGGACCCTTGGCAGTCAGCACTGCCCCCAAAGAGCAGCCACCGCGTAAAGCCGGTCCACTCGACAGCGGCTCTCCCCAAGGACAGGGAGAGGATGTGAAGGGGGAAAGGATCTAAATATACAAATTCCACTGGGCTGAGAGTTTTGCATCTTGCAGGAAGATTAATTTAATATCGGCGTTCTAAGACGCGCCACATACAAATATATGCGTACACACGGACATTAAATAAAGTTTTTATGTAGAAAATAACGAAAAAAATCTTAGAAGTCATTTTCTCACAGAGAATCGGTCGAAAGATGTAAATGTAAGACGCTGGAACAAAACAGATTCTTAAAAAAGCGTCCGAAGGTGCAACTTCTCAACTTTTTAAAGTAGAGGTACTAATAAGCTCAGTACAAGTCCCTACTAGGATGCTTATTTCGAATTCCCCCAAGCTGAATTAAGGTTAGAAATCACGAATTTCACGTATTATAATTTAATTCAAGGGGGGCTACTTAAATGCTCCTTTTTAAAGCCCCCCAAAGGTGACATTCTTCGCGATCCCGGATTTAAAGTACGAGATGGAATCAGATACAACGCATTCGTTTTTCGGTAGCAAGGGCGCGTCAAAATCCCTTCCATTCTCTCCCTCGAATGCATGTAGTCAGATGAGTCACAATAACAGTAGGAGAAAGGCCATAGAAAGTGAGACCCCCCGCGGCCCCGAGGCCCCTCGGCGCGGAGACCCGCCCGCGCCGCCACCGTCCTCGCGCCGGCGAGGGGGCCCGGCCGCCGGGCGCGGGAGGCCGAGGCGAAGCTCGTGTCCCGGGGAGCAGCGCACACCGGCTCTGCCACCGTCCTGCACAAAGCCGGGCAGTGCCTGTGGCTGGAGGAACAGAGAGGACTCGGCCGGCTTCCGTCGCGGTTAAAGGGGGTGGCTGCGAGCAAACTGTGTCAGTGTCAGCTTTCACCCCCGATCGTGACCGCGTGGGTCTGACCAACGCACGGCCCTTCCTCCCCTTCCACCGCTTTCTACGCCCAGATGAGCCCGGGGCTCGCGCACTCCTCCTGGGCCTGTGTCTCGGGCGGGCTGTGTCCCCGCGCAGCCGAGCGGAGTCGGGGTCCACCTCGGCTCCGCTGGGTTTTTCTTTCCAAAGGGCGAGGCGGTCGATCTGAAGCACCACTTTAAAGGCTCATCAATCTTAATCTAGGTTGCTCAAGTAATTATGCCCGAATCTCTTGTACGATTACAAGTGGATTTGGGTTTCTATTCCCCAGGCCCTCCTTTGTGTTTATTGGAGGGTCTGTGCGCGCGCTTGGCGGCGCCTCCTGCCTCCGCGCCCTCCTCGGAATCCCCCAACGCTCGGGCCGGTTCGAACCGCTCCCTTAACCCTTAAGCCACCGGGACGCTCCTTTGGATGCTACTTTTTGTATTTCCCCCCTTGAGGAAATCCAAGCGGTTTACTCAAGGTTGGGGCGGGGTGAGAAAGAAGGCGATGTGATTCATATCGGAAACAAAGTGTCATTTTATACCTGGTTGGCCTTTGCTAAAACCTCCGAAAAGTCTTCGGATTAGGATTAGTGATTTATGGTTTAAGACAGGCTTCTGGTATTTGGAGAAGAGTAATGGTCAAAAATATTAAAAAAGGCGAACCGCTTCTTTCTCCTAAAAAGTAATCTAACACATCCAAATCATTAAATTGGGAAAATTGAAAAAAGAATCATGAAACACATTACCACAATCATACTCACTGATTTGCCGAACTATATTACAAATTTTAAGCACACAATTCTGTGAACTTTTAACAGGGTCACATTTTCTCTACTCATTTCTCTGCGTTTCTGAAAGGAGACTGAGCCTCTTTTTAATTCTACTTCAATTTCGTTCTATTGAGTTCAGATTTTCTGGGAGTTTATAAAAAGGCTTCGAATTGGCCCTTTTTAAAGAAAGATACATCATGAAATATTCAGCCTCAACAGTGTGTCATTTTTACTCTTGTCCTTTGGAAATCTTCAATTACAACTTACAATTCCATAGCGTGTTTAAGGAGCACTGAGTCTTTTTGTTGTAGCCTTCAGGGAGCAAAGCAGCCGCAGAGAGAAGACTGAGTTAATCCACTACAGCAATAGAGAGAGGGGATTTAGTTTTAATCCCCTTTGGGGGAGTCTCTGGACTTCAGGGATCTGATATTAAAATGTTTACATAAGGCACAATCACAAACCAGCAGATCTTCCATATGGTACCTGGCTATACGAAAACCCTTTCTAAATAGAAATAGTATAAAAAGGGCATCATCTCCGGATGGCAGTGAGATGGTGACCCTGTTCTACAAGATAATTTAAGTAACTACAAATTTAACCTCCCAAACTTTGCTTGGTGTCATTAATCGAAGACTGACTGTAAATATATTCATCCAATTACTACTATAGCAATATAAAGGATGAATTATAATAACATCCTCAGCACATATAGTGTTATATTAAATGGTAGTTAAATAGATGGAACAAAACCTCTTCCTACTGTACTGGCACATACAATAATTTAAAATTCCACCATCTAACATGGTAATTAAAAGGAAAAAATAAATGTCATTTACTTTTAACAACTGGTAATATAATGCTTAAAAAATATTGATCCAGTACTATTTTTGAAAGAAGGATAGGGATATTGCAGGCATTAATTTAAAATCTGAACTAGAACAAAGATCACCTAAGCATAATGAGAGGAATCTTTAAAATCATGAACTTCTCTTTAGAGCTATAGGATCTTTAATCAGTTGAGATGGTAAATCTCATCGTGGACCTAGAGTAGAAAGTACACTTGTTTTATATCTGAAAAGGGAACCATTCATCAAATACATCTTAAAAGTCGAATGTTAAATACTTGTGGGTTTGGATTATCCTGCTGAAGATCAAAATTTCAAGCCTAGAAATCTTAATAATACATTGACATTTTTAATAAAACTTTATAGTTTACAAAATTCTTTTACATTTGTACTTAGTTGTCTAATATTCACATATATTAAGCTATGATGTGTCATTGCTCTCTTGCCAAAAGCCAGCAGGAACACATCTGTAGTTGAACAAGTTGGGTTTATTGCTCACTGCAGTGAGAGAGACTGACAACCACAAGAACCAGGGAGCAAGTGAGGGGGTGTTCAAGGACTCATTGCAGGATCTGGGCTTTGGTTACATGATTTTGGGAAGAGTTCAGGGAAGCAGTGCTTTAATCTGGATTGGTTTCTATCAGAAATCAGAGATAATTCTGTGATTAAGTATCTTAATCAATTTTATCTAGAGGGAGGGAAGACTAGATGTAGGCTAAAGCTATAATTGAAAAGATGTAGCAGTCACTTGGATTAGCCAGGAGAGGGGGATGTTTGGTATTTTTGTGGTATGCACAGTGACCTTATTTTTGTGCTTAGACAAAATTATAAAGCTGTTCTTGGTCTCCCATCGTCACCATGTGAGCCCATCTGATGTTGGTGTTCTGTGAGGTTGTTTATGTCCAACAAGAAACACCACGGCCTAGCTGCTAGCTGTGAGCTCCAGGCCAGTTCCCAAAAATACTGAGGCCTAGGTATAGGTCAGGGCAGTCCGCAAAGGTCAGGGGCTGCTTTCCTTTTTCTCAGATGCAGGAATTAATCATTTTTTGGAGGGAGAAAATAGCATTCTAGTGATTAAAAGGCAATGATGGCAATTATTAATACATTTTCAAACAATGCTGAACTTCTCTACAAGTTTCAATACACAGCACAGCAAAAAATATTAAAAAAAAAGAGTTGGAGTTTCATTAAAATTGGCATTGTTAGAATTATTTGATGACTTTCAATTGGTAAAAACTATATTTAGGGTACATGGAATTATATTATACTTCAGAAACACTTGAATATTTCCTCAACTTAATTTAATATTAATAGAAGTTTCATCAGCTATATAGATTTTTTGCAACCTCAATTACTTTTATACTATATGTTCAATTTGCTTTTAGATATTCAAAAGATTTGTTATTTTGGGATAATAAACATTGAATAATCTTGGTAGAATTATTAAACTTAGAATACTGACATTATTTGGAAGAACTAAAACTAATCCCCAATTTTTTTTAATATAAATTCTAGATTCTTTATCAGTTTTGTTGTTTTTGTCTTTATTTTTTTTGAGACAGAGTCTCGCTCTGGGTGCAGTGCAGTGGCATCATCTTAGCTCACTGCAACCTCAAACTCCTGGGCTCGAGTGATCTTCCTGCCTCACTCCTGAGTAGCAGGGGCTATAGGCACACACACGATGCCCGGCTTATTTTTCTATTTTTAGTAGAGACGAGGTCTCACTCTTGCTCAGGCTGGTCTCAAACTCCTGAGCTCAAGCAATCCTCCTGCCTCGGTGTCCCAGAATGCTAGGATTATAGGTGTGAGCCACTGTGCCCGGGCCCCAAATTCTTTATGTTAAATGCAAGAGTATATTTTCCCAGGCTGGGTGCAGTGGCTCATGCCTATAATCCCAGCACTTTGGGAGACTGAGGAGGGAGGATTGCTTGAGTCCAGGGGTTTGAGACCAACCTGGACAAACAGCATGTTGTCTAATGTCTAATGTCTAAAAAATGTCTAACAACATTTTTTTTAGACCCCATCTAAAAAAAAAAAGAAATAAATTAGCTGAGCCAGGTGGCATGCATCTATAGTCCTAACTACTTGGGAGGCTAGGACAGGAGGATCACTTCAGCCCAGGAGTTCAAGATTGCAGTGAACTATGATTGTGCCACTGCACTCCAGCCTCGGTGACAGAGTGAGACTTTGTTCTAAAAAAAACAAAAAACAAACAACAATAAAAGAATATTATTCCAAAAATAATTTAAGACAAACTCATAATTGGGGAGTAATTTTTTCACATTATTTCTATAATGTGATAAAATCTGTAGGGAAATAACTCAAAGTCACAGCAGGAGTGATTGAATATATCTAAAATATCTATCACCGCTTTGGACTCATATTATTTTTAAGTATGGTACTATCAATTTAACAAAATTCTTATAGAATTAAAAGAACAAGATGCTTTAATCTCAAAAAAAACTTAAAATAAATTACTGAAGAATATGAGAAAGTTGGAGCTTTGCTTTGGAATCCTAGGAGAGCTTTTGGTATTAAGAAAATGGAAGTGTTTGTGTATGTGCCTGAAGGAGAGGAAAGTTCTCGGAAAACTACTGCAAAAAATCTTAGATTTCTATATCGGGGACGGTTCCCTGGGCTTCAGGTGTTTGAAGTGACTCAATAAAAAAAGTCATAGAAAAATCTCCAGACAGTGACTGTTTTCTTTCTATGTAGAGAATATTGATGGTTATCCAAATAAACTATCAGGATAACAATACTCTGAAATTTTAGAAAAACTTGTCTTGCATAGAAATAGTTACGGGATGTTTTTGCTCCGATAAAGAAAATACTTGAACTCATAGAATACAAGCCTCAAGGGTTATGAATTTAAATTTCAGCACTACTTCCTCCCTGACACACTCACACACACACAATGCTCCCTGAACTACCTATTATAAACATTCTATAAACCCAAATTTTGAACAAAGGCTAACTGTGTCCAGGAATTGGTCTTTTAATGCTCTTCGCTGACTTCTTGAGCATAATCGATCCTACCTTAATATTGAGATTAATAATAACCAATCATCCCCATAGTTAATGGTTTAGTTAGATGATTATTGCACAAACTGAGACAGATGCCCAAGAACATACATTAATCTTTTGAGAACTGAATAAATCCACCTCTGGAAAAACTCAATTTACCAAAGACTGAAACAGACATGGGAAGAACAGAGCCCTTTTATATGAGCAATTGAATACTGCAATTTAGCATAATGTCTGTCACAGTAGAATATCTATTTTTTTTTTTTTTTTTTGAGACAGAGTCTCACTCTGTTGCCCAGGCTAGAGTGCTGTGGCGTCAGCCTAGCTCACAGCAATCTCAAACTCCTAGGCTCAAACAATCCTTCTGCCTCAGCCTCCCCAGTAGCTGGGACTACAGGCATGTGCCACCATGCCTGGCTAATTTTTTCTATATATATTTTTAGTTGGCCAATTAATTTCTTTCTATTTTTAGTAGAGACGGGGTCTCGCTCTTGCTCAGGCTGGTTTTGAACTCCTGACCTTGAGCGGTTCTCCCACCTGGGCCTCCCAGAGTGCTAGGATTACAGGCG
>CAUYRT010081496.1:0-13345 GCA_963574885.1 Lepilemur ruficaudatus | reverse complement strand
ACAGAGTAGATTTTTGAATGTAACAAGATAAGTCAACTTGAGTGGTAATATATTTTGGGAAATCAGCTCACTACAAATTGTGACTGTAAACATTGTACTGTAAATGCTTTGTAGTTTTCCCCCAATAAAAAAAAAAAAAGATTAGAGGGTAGAGCCCAGGGAGTGAAATTTTTCACTTCAATATATGTGGCTATTTAAATTCAAATTGGTTAATATTAAATAAAACTAAGAATCCAGTTCTCAGTCACAGAAACCAAATTTCAAGTGTTCAACAACCCGTACATATCCTCCCAGATACTTCAAATCATCTCTAGATTACTTATGATACCTAATACCATGTAAAGTCAATGTAAATAGTTGCTATACTGTATTTTTTTTTTTTTGAGACAGAGTCTCACTCTGTTGCCTGGGCTAGAGTGAGTGCCATGGCGTCAGCCTAGCTCACAGCAACCTCAAATTCCTGGGCTCAAGCAATCCTTCTACCTCAACCTCCTGAGTAGCTGGGACTACAGGCATGCACCACCATGCCGGCTAAATTTTTCTATATATTTTTAGTTGTCCAGATAATTTCTTTCTATTTTTAGTAGAGATGGGGGTCTCGCTTTTGCTCAGGCTGGTTTTGAACTCCTGACTTGAGTGATCCTCCCGCCTCAGCCTCCCAGAGTGCTAGGATCACAGGCATGAGCCACCGTGCCCAGCTATACTGTATTTTTAAATTTGTATTTTTTAATTGTTGTATTGTTTTTGTTTTATGTTTTCAAATATTTTTGGTCCGAAACTGGTTGAACCTGTGGATGCAGAACCCACAGATGTGGAGGGCAGAATGTATATAGAACATTTTGATCATTGCAGAAAGCTCTGTTTGAGAGCATTGCTCTAGAACAATGATTCTTAACATTGCCTGCATGTTACAATCAACTGGAGAACCTTTAAAAATCCTAAAGCTCGGGCCATACAGCAGACGGGTTGAGTTAATCTCGGCTTGGGACCCATGCATCTGTAATTCATTAAGGCTTCTCAAGTTATTTCAATATGTAGTGCTACTTGACATCCACTGCTCTAGACCAAGGGACAGCAAACTTTTTCTGTAATTGACCAGGTAGTAAATATTTTAGGTTTCGTGGGCCATATCTGTTTTTTTGTTTTTTTTTTGTTTTTTTTTTTTTTTTGGTATATTCTTCTTTGTGCTACAATCCTTTAAAAACGCAAAAACTGGCCAGGCGCGGTAGGTCACACTTGTAATCCTAGTATTCTGGGAGGCTGAGGTTGGAGGATTGCTTTAGCTCAGGAGTTCAAGAACAGCCAGAGCATACTAAAAACAGAAAAAATTAGCTGCTTGTACCCAGCAGAAAGTAGATACTCAGTAAATATTTGTTGATTGACTGGCTGACCTCTTTTAGGAAACCATTCCTGACTCCTCACGCAATCCCAAATAAAGTTACTTCATCAGTGATCTGATAGCATCCTGTACGTTTCCTCCCTCATGATAGTCGTGTACAATGTAATATATTTTAGGTAAGAATTCAATGTCTTTCTCAGGGATACCATTTAATCATTCTTGAATCCTAGGGATTAAACCGAGAGTGTGACCCATATTAATTTTGTAATATTTTGTTGAATTAAGTGCTAGTTTAAGTCTCCAGGTAAAATAAAAAGTGCTTCGAAAAAGACAGAAGTGTTACATAAATATGATTTAATAATAATGATACATCTAGCAATCACAGTAGTTGTGAAGCTACCAATATTTTGAGTGCTTTGTTATATTTGACCTGCAGTTCAAAAATTGTGCTGTTATCTTAGGTTAGGTAATGGTTTCTTGCTTATGTCGCCAAAAGCACAAGTGACAAAAGAAAAAAGGCAAATTGGATGACGCCAAAATTAAAAACATTTATGCTATAAGCAATACCATCAAGAAAGTGAAAAGATAACCCACAGAATGGGACAAAACATTTTCGAAAAACATATATCATAAGTGATTTGTACCTAGAATATATGACTAACATAATTCAATAATGAAAAGAAAAATAATCCAATTAAAAGTGTAAAGGGTCTGAAAAGACATTTCTCCAAAGACATACAAATGATCAATAACTACAAGCAAAGATGCTCACCATTATTAGTCATTAGGTAAATGCAAATAAAAACCACCATGATGAGATACCAGTTCACACCCATGAGGAAGGCTCTAACCAAAAAGACAAACTATAAAGAGTGTTAGTGAAGATGTGGAAAAATTGGAACCCTCATACACTGCTGGTAGGAATGTAAAATGGCGCAGTCACTGTGGGAAATAGTATGGCAACTCCTCAAAAAGTTAGGCATAGAGTTACCATGTGACCCAGCAATTCTACTCTTTGGTGTATACCCAAGAGAATTGAAAACATATGTCTACACAAAAATTTTTACACAACTGTTTATGGTGGTATTATTCATAATAACCAAAAAGCAGAAACAATCCAAATGTCCATTAACTGATAAATGGACAAATTGTAGTGTATCTACATAGTAGAATATGATTTAGCCATGAAAAAGAATGGAGTACTGATACATTCTGCAACATGAATGAACCTTGAAAACATTATGCTAAGTAAAAGAGCAGTCAAAAAGGCCACACATAGTATAGTTCCATTAAGCTGAAATGTCCCGAATCAGTGAAGGAAAGTAGATTAGTAGTTGTTTAGGGATAGGAGGGAGGTTTTTCCCCAGACAAATGGGGACTAATTGCTAATGAGTTATTTTAAGGAAGATGAAAGTATTCTGAAATCAGTGATGACAGTTGAAAAATCCTGTGAATATACTAAAAAACACTCAGTTGTAAACTTTATTTTTTTTATTGTTTCACCCCTACGCCCCCCTGAGTTGTAAACTTTAAAAGCTGAACTTTATTGTATGTGAATCATATTGCAATAACGCTGTTTTAAAAATTGTACTGTTTATTTAAGCTCATATTTCATCTGTAATAGTTTATTTTTCATTTTTGCTTTTAAAAATTGCATACACTCACTAACCAAGTAATAATATAAATTATATCTTTTATTAAAATGAAGTACTAGTACTGCAATTGGTTCACAGTTTTGCAAAACTGCTCCCACATGAAAATGACTCTAGGGTTATCATTGTTAATCAATTAAACCAGCAGTACACCATTTCTCCAGTCTTCTTTCAGGGCACTTTTCTGTCACACTGTGCTGTGATGGTTGCTATCCTTGTCTCCCTCTCCCCTGCTAGGCCATGAGCTCCTTTAGGAGATGGACCAAGTCTCAGTTTCATGTCCCAGGGCCTAGCTCAGTTCCTGGAGCATCATAGCTATCCATTAAATATCTGTTGGATGATTAAATGAATGCATAATGAATTATAAGCTGTACATCAGTCAGTGAAAATTTGCAAGTTTATCAGCTGTCTTTTTTTTCTTTTTCAGGAATAGTGATCGCTGATACTTCCTGATTCACAATAGCTCTACCAGTCTTCCAAAAGTCATAGCAACATGAATATAGGTAATTTTTGCATAAAATAGTCAATTGGTGTATACACAAGGCTGCCCAAATGCCTTAAAATTACAAATAGAAACTATTAGTTTCCTAAATATCTGAAAGTAGAAGTTCCCTCTTTTTTTCTTCCTTTTCCAAAACACATACCACATGTAGTTTAAAGTGTTAAGCTGTTAAAGTTACTGAATGAACAATTTAGAAGCTAAGAGAAAGAGATGTTAACATATGTCTGATGAGAAATGCATTGTATCTCACTGAGGTTCTATTTAACATATGGTGATTTGGGGGATAGACCGCCTGGTTCTTTTTAATATGATCAGAGGCAAGCCATGGTTCATGCCTGTATTAGTCAGCTTGGGACGCCATAACAAAATACCAGGGTGAGTGGCTTAAACAACAGAAATTAATTTCTTATAATTCTGAAGACTGGAAGTCCAAGATCAAGATGCTGGCCAATTCAGTTTCCTGGTGAGGGCTTTCTTCCTGGCTTGCAGACAGCCACATTCTTGCTATGTCCTTACATGGTGGGATGGGAGTGGAGGGCTGGAGGTAGGAGAGAGAGAAAGCCCTCTAGTGTCTCTTCTTATAACGGCACTAATCCCCTAGGAGGACTCCAATCTCATGGCTTCATTTAAACCTAACTACCTTCCAAAGGCCTGATCTCCAAATACCATCATATTAGGGGTTAGGGCTTTGATATGAATTGGAGAGGGACACAGTTAAATTCATAGCAATGCCCTAAATGGGTTTACAAATATAATCAATTGAAGAGAATTCATTCAGTAAACAAAGCATTTATTGAGCACCTACTATATGCCAGGTTCTGTTTCAGGCCCTGGAAATATAGTGGTGAATGGAAACAGCCCCAAAATCTCTGCCTTCACAGACCTTTTAAACCTGGCTGCATCTTATGGTTTGCCTTCTCTACCTAACCCTCATTTTCAGATTTATTTCTATATATCTCTAGCCAGCCTGCTTCTCTTCTAGGTAGGACCTTGACTATTAATCCCTTTAGTGATCAGGAACTGATAATATTCCATAAGAAAAGACAGTTAGGCTTTTGACACCCTTTTTTTCCTTGATGATATGAACATATAATTGGATAAGTTGCCAACTAAATACTAAGAAAAGAGATATGGCCCCTCTGTTATCCATACAGATAGTGAACTCTGCCATTTATATAGTTTGATGGACTAACAACTATAATTTTGGAATCGTTTTTATAAAGCTTGGTGACATAAAGCCTCCAGAGCACTCTCTTCTGATTGTTCTTGTGGCTGATCTCCTAACTCCAGGGGAGTCGGTGTAAATGATGATGATGAAGGAATGCCATATCCACTATCCCTTCCCATCCAATGTGCTAAATCAGAGATAAAATATTGGAATAAGTAGAAAATGTATTACAGGTATTGCAAGTTGGTTAGCATGTCAGGCACACACACACATACATACATGCACAACTGTCTTTTATTGTGAAAGTTTTTAATAGTTGATGCTGTTTTTACTAGTTATACAGAACTGAGTACTTTTCTTATTTCTGATAGTTTATAATGAAAATGTTCAAATATACAGAAAAGGTGAAAGAAGTTTGCAGTGAACATCTATATTCTTACCACCTGTATTCTATAATTTGTATTTTTACTTTACTTGCTTTATCACATATTCTTCCATCTATTCATCCCTCTATTCATTCATCAATCTAGAACTGAGGATTTAATGTACTTCCCGCAGGCTAACTCAGTGGATCAGGTGTACGGCTAGACATCCTGGTTGCTATACTCTTGCCCTATACTCTGCTTCAAATTTCATCTCTTTCATTTGTAGAACAGAATTTAGTTTTCAAAGACTGATAGCTCTGTAAAGACTAATCTTTTCAATTAAGCTCTTGTCTAATTAAAGGGAATTAAGCTGGTTGGAAGGCTTCCGGTAGTTTATTTGTTTAAACAATCTTGCAATTGCTCAGTATGTGTCCAGAAGCTCAGATAAAATATGAATTTCATTCATCTTAATAATAAGATATGCTTATAATAATAATTCTATTAAATGTCACTTCTCATCCCTAGGCTCTCTTGATTTAATCCAGGATGGTTCTATTGCTGCCAGCATCTTTTTGTGGACTGTACATGTTAAATTAATTATAAGATTCAAAATATGATTATCTATATTCATATTTGATTTGATCTTTGTCCTTTTCACCCTTTCCATTTTCTTTTGTACGCTCAGTTCTTATTCACCTCAGTGAGAGCTTTGAGTATAAAGGGCATAACAGAAAGGATTAAACATAGAAAACTTGCCAAAAGATTGTCAACTTGACTTCCTAAAATAAATTTATGATTTTTAACACAAGCTTATGTTTTAAAACATTATGCTACATTAAAATTTATGTGTAAAAGTAGTCAAGAAAATTGTAGGGGCTTAGAGTATCTTTGCTCCCTTAAATAATTTGTGAGGTTTAAAAAAAAAGAAAAAGATTTGAGAAAATGTATTGAGCCAGGGACTTGTCCCGGGAGAGTGTAGACCTTTAATTGTGGAGTATTTTGTTTTATTCCCTGTTGTAATAAAATCATAATATCATTATAGCAGAGCTAACTTTAATTGCATCAGAAAAATATAAAAAGCCATTTCAGTAAAAGGAAGAATGTCTCAGAACTTCCCAAAGTGCTTTTTGAGAGCAAGAATTACATCTTGTTAACTATTGTATACCCAGCACCTAGTATATGCAGGAATATAGTATGTGCTCAATAAATATTTTTGGATAAATAAAAATGTGATCCCACCACATTCAAGTTTTTACAGGTGGAGCAAATTCAGCAGCAATAATTCTGCAGCTCTAGATAATAGATTGGGAAAATACGGTCCATGGGTTAAACATGGCCCACCACCTATTTTTATAAATGAAGTTTTATTGGAACACACCACACTCATTTGTCTATGTACTGTCTGTGGCTGCTTTCATGCTACAACAGTTAAACAGTTGTGAAAGAGACTATGTGGCCCACGAAGCCTAAAATATTTATCGTCTGTTCCTTTACAGCAAATGTTTCTCAAAATCTGCTCCAGAGGAAATATTTAGGCAAAACTGAAATGGAGGAGTGGGCATTAGGGGGGTGCAAATCAAAACCCCAGTGAACTACCACTTAACACCTAGGATGGCTATAATTAAAAAGGAAAAGCAAAAGAATGAGTGTTGCCCAGAATTATTTGGCATTTCTGACTACAGGGTCTCCGTTGCAACTAGGAAACCCTGCCATTGTAGTGGGGAAAGCAGCCACAGGCAATATGTAAATGAATGAGCATGGCTGTATTCCAATCAGACTTGACTTACAAAAACAGGCTGCAGGCTCTCCTTTTCCAATCCCTGACATAGAATACTGTGTGAATGGTGCCCTGGAGTTGTGTGTGATGTGGTAGACCTGTACATAATTCATATGGATTAAACCATCAATGCAAGAATCATTCATCTTTCTAGAAAAGACATTAGGGACCACCCATTTCCTATACATTTTACAGATGAAGAAACTTAGACCCTGAGAGCTTAAGAGAGATGCTTAAAGTAATATACCCATTAGAGTCAAAGGGAGGTATCCTCGCCTGTAATCCTAGCACTCTGGGAGGCCGAGGCGGGTGGATCGCTCAAGGTCAGGAGTTCGAGACCAGCCTGAACAAGAACGAGACCCCCGTCTCCACTAAAAGTAGAAAGAAATTAATTGGCCAACTAAAATATATCGAGAAAAAATAGCCGGGCATGGTGGCGCATGCCTGTAGTCCCAGCTACTCAGGAGGCTGAGGCAGAAGGATTACTTGAGCCCAGGAGTTTGAGGTTGCTGTGAGCTAGGCTGATGCCACAGCACTCTAGCCCAGGCAACAGAGCGAGACTCTGTCTCAAAAAAAAAAAAAAAAAAAGGGAGGTATCCTGATTCCAATTCCAGTGCTTTTTTCATTATATCACTCTATCTAGGATAAATAGTAAATGATTTCTAATACAGTTAATGTTTAACATATACTTTATTATATTGTAATTCTTTGCAATTTGATAACTCATGTTGGGGAAAAATAGGAACTCCTACCACAGAACAATTATTATAAAACAGTAAATTAAATATAAAATATAAATAAATACGTGTGTGTGTGTATTAATGGGAAGAATCACTCACCCTGATATTAAGTCTCACTATATATGGGCAATAATCAAAAGAGTATCGTACTGGCAGAATGATAGGCCCATAGGCAAAAGAATGATTCTTCACCTAAACTTCACACCATATATAAACATTAAGTCAAAAAGGATCGCAGATTTAAGTGTAAAATGTAAAACTATAAAACACTGAGAAAAAAGCATGGTAGAAAATCTTTGAGACCTAGCACTAGGGCAAGAGCTCTTAGATTTGACACCAGATCCATAAAAGGACATATGACATGGCATGATCCACAAAAGGAAAAAAAAAAAAAACTGATAAATTGGATCTCAAGAAAATTTAAAAACTTTTGCTCTGTGAAAGATCCTGTAAAGAGGGACGAAAAGACAAACTACAGTGAAAGAAAATATTTGAAGAAAACCGTACAGTTAATGTCAAATAAAAATAAAATCCTAAGTCCTCCAACCGACTAATCCTCCTCTTGGCCAAGAGGATCCCAGAGAAACTTTAAAAATTGAATTCTCAGCCATGACAGGGCAGGAGGTGAGACAGAAGGTTGGACATGCCTTGTTATATCCCCGCTTTGTTAACCACCATTAGAATTTCTTTCCTAAGTTGTTTTTTTTTTTGTTTTTGAGATAGGGTCTTACTCTGTCACCTAAGTTGGAGTTCAGCGGCACAATCATAGCTCTCTTCAACCTCCTCCACCTGGGCTTAAGCGATCCTCCTGCCTCAGCCTCCCGAGTAGTTGGGACTACAGGCATACACTACTATGCCCAGCTATTTATTATTATTATTTTTTTGTAGAGACAGGGTCTCGTTATGTTGCCCAGGCTGGTCTCCAACTCCTGTCCCCAAGTGATCCTCCCACCTCAGCCTTTCAAAATGCTGGGATTACAGTCTCTCACAAGGCTGCCTCCCATGTGAGATGCCAATCACAAACTCCAGGTTGTCACCTGTGTTTCTGACCAAGTGGCTAAAAATAGGGGTTCCCAAAACTTCCTCCTCAGGTTCAATTCATTTGGTAGAATAGCTCACAGAACTCAGGGAAACACTTTATTTACCTTTACCTGTTTATTACTGAGGATATTTTCAAAGATACAAATGAGCAGCCAGATAAAGAGATACACAGGGCAAGGTCTGGAAGGGTCCCAAAAGCAGGAGCTTTTGTCCTGATGGAGTTGGTATGTGCCACCCTCTCAGCACATGGATATGTTCTTCACAAACCTGGAAGCTCTCTAAACCCAGTCTTTTTGTGTTTTTAGGGAGGCTTCATTATGTAAGCATGATTGATTAAATTATTGGCCATTTGTGATACATTCACCTTTCAGCTCCTCTTCCTTTCCCCAGGTGAGGGATGGGGATGAAAGTTTCAACCCTCTAATCACATGGTTGGTTCCCCTTCCCACCAGCTCCCCATCCTGAGGTTATCCAGGAGCCCCCAGCCATCAGTTATCTCATAAGCACACAAGCTTGTATTATTTAGGAGATTTCAGAGGGTTTGGGAGCTAATTGCTAGAAAACTCATCTCCTAAAGATTAAATATATACATCTTATTATAAATCACAATATCCTATGTATATATTGCCTGGGACTGTACAATGGCACAGCCGCTCTTGAAAACAGTTTGACAGTTTCTTACAAAACTAAACATGCAACTTACAACCCAGTTGTTAGGTTTATTCCAGGTGGGAACACGAAAAATATGTATAGGACAGAATGTGGTTAATACAAAACTTAGGCTTGTAAAACAATAGCCGCAGGAGTCTGGGGAGTCCCTAGACTTTGTAGAAATGGAAGACGGCTGCAGCCAGCGTTCCTTCCCCCTCCCTCCGTGATGGAGACCAAGGCTATCCCTCCCTAGCTCTCCTGATAAGGACAACGACAGAACAGAAGGATGGATGTGACTAGGACAAAGGGGTGGTAAGATTTGGTGGTTTGAAGACGAATTTACTACAAACAGCTGTTCTGCCCACCGTCCTCTGCTACACGTAGCAGGAAGCAATTCTTCACCTGCCAGTTTAGCCCAGAAACAAAGAACTCATCAGGGCAGGTGGGAGGGGGTTGGCTATTACTGTTTATAAAAACCCTCACTGAACCCCCCTTCTGTGCTGACTCTCTTTTCGGACTCAGCCCACCCACACCCAGGTGAATAAATCAGCCATGTTGCTCTCACCTAGCCTGTGTGTGAAATGTGTCCTTTGGGTCATCCATTCACCCTTTCACCAGTAATTACACTCTTAGAGATTTATCCCAGAAAAGCGAAGACCTATGTTCATATCAATGCCCATAACAGCTTTATTCATAATAGCCACAAATTCAAAATAACACAGGAAAAATTCAAAGGGTGAGTGCTTAAACAAACAGTGGTACACACAAACTATGGAATACTAGTCAGTCATAAAAAGAATGAACTATTGATACACACAACAACTGAATGAACCTCAAGGATATTAGGCTGAGTGAAAAAAAATCAATCTTAAAAGGATAGATAGTGCATGACTCCATTTATGTAACATTCATGAAAGAGCATAATTATAGAGATGGAGAATTGATCAGTAGTTACCACAGATTAGGGATGAGGATAAGGAGGACAAGTGAGGCTATAAAGGGGTAACATGAGAGAGTCCCGTGATGATGGTACAGTTGGATATCCTGATTGTGGTGGTGGCTATACAAGGCTACATATGTGATCATATTGCCCAGAATCACACACACACAAATCAGTGCATGTATAACAGCTGAAATCTGACTAAGCTCTGTGGATTGTAGCAATATCAATTTATTGGTATCGATAATGTATTATAGTGGCATAAAAAGTAAACATGGGGGGGGCTAGGGAATGGGTACTTGGGACTTCCCCATACATTTCTTTTGTAACCTCCTGTGAATCTCTAATTATTTCAAAATAAAAAGTATATATACACACACACACACACACACACAAAATAAAAAGCATATATATGGAGAGAGAAAGAGAGAGAGGAGAGAGAGAGATAAATGAATGTTATCTTCAATTTAAATTTCATTTATTGAGTGCATTCTATGGGCAAGATTCCGGTTAATGCAGAGTTGAATAAATACATTTTCAACAACCATCCATTTCATTAAACAGAGTCTTCTTGAGAGGTTCCAATCAATATACCATTAATCTCCCAAAATGAAACTTACCAGGCAGTAACATAGAGTAATTGAAATCTATCAGCTTCCTTTGAAAAAGATTAATTATGAAGATTACATAATTTATTCTTCCCTCCACCATTCTACTAAACTATTTTTTACTAAAACCACCAAAGATATCCTAATTTGCCAAATGCAAGTCCTAGTTGATCTTTCTGCAACATATTTCCTTGTTAACCAATTTCTCCTTTCTAAAAGAGCCTTACTTCTTCAGTTTTTGTGACATCACTTTTTCCCCTAGTTTTCTTCCTGTCTCTTCGGCCATTTTTAGCTTTTTCTCTCATCTTTAATGTTCTCCTATTGCTTCAGTAATAAAAGGTATGCAAATGCTTCTCCCATCTCTTTTTGTCATATCAATTTCTTCCCTGAATTTTACATCCATAATATTAGCTATTCATTAGTTGTATCCACTTTGATAGCCTCCAGGAATCTCCAATTTAACTTAATTTATCCCCCTCCATTCTCCTTCCTTACTTGTGCCTTACACATAGCAGACAGTAAACGTCTTAATTAAAACAGAAATATTCTGGATCTTTTGAATGGCACATAATTCTACTATTCTCAAAAATTAGAAACCTCAGTGCAATTCTTGGCTTTTCCTTGTCACTGTTAAATCTAGTTAATCACAAACTGCTATCAATTTTACCTTAATGTTTCCCAAATGTAGGCTCTCCCCATTCTTACAGCCATTGCTTTATGCAGAGTCCTCGCCATCTCTCACTTGGACTATTGACACAGGCTTCAAACTGGTCCTAACAGATTTGTGTCTACAAATGTATGGTTAGAAGGGTGTGTGTGTGTGTGTGTGTGTGTGCGCGTGCGCGCGTGTACATGAGAGAGAGGGAGGGAGGGAGAGAGAGAGAGAGAGAGGTGAAAAGCTAACCATGATGTGAAATCGCTCTCCCCAGCTTAGGTTAGGTGCAGTGCAGCTTAGGTTAGAAAAAAACCTCTTTGGAAAGAAATTCCTGTTTGCAGAATCAAAAGGCCTTGTGAGAAATAACAAGCTAAGGAAATTTAGCTTGTAAATGATTCTATGAAAGTTCTTATTATAAATGCTGGCTTCCCAAATATCACTAAAACAACCTATGGATGAGATAAAGCTGAGTTCATTTTACCTAAAGGAAAGATGGCCGGGGGGGGGGGGGTGCTGCCTCAACAGAGACTTAGTAGAATCTATTATGTGGGGAAGGTGAAGTTGGGACATTCATAAGATTTTAAAGTCTAGTCTAAGTTGGGTCTTTCAATTGGGGAAAAGGATTTGGCTATGATTGGGTAAGGATCATGGTACAATAGTTTAGGATTTTTAGACTCAGCAGTCTACCAATGAACTTTCAGGACTATCCTGATGGTTCTTTCAGGAAGTTCCTGGAATGTAAGACAAGTTTATTTGCAACTTTTATCTTTCTGAGAAACAGTTTCCTGGAATAGTAAAATTATGCTGATGAAGGCAGTGGAAATAAAGTCATGTTAATGTAGATAGTAAGCTGTGTGGGTATAGATAATCTCAGTTTCTATTATAAAGAAGACAATAAATAGAGACTAGGAAAGGGAATTAAAAGATATTTACACATTTGAGTATTAATAGTGGATACTGAACAATTAATTTCCATTTATTATAATATTTTTGTTGTAGGCTGGGCATGGTGGCTCACGCCTATAATTCTAGGACTCTGGGAGGCCGAGGCGGGACGATAGCTCGAGGTCAGGAGTTTCAAGACCAGCCTGAGCAAGAGGGAGACCCCGTCTCTACTAAAAATAGAAAGAAATTAGCTGGACAACTAAAAAATGTATAGAAAAAATTAGCCAGGCATGGTGGTGCATGCTTGTAGTCCCAACCACGCAGGAGGCTGAGGCAGGAGGATCACTTGAGCCCAGGAATTTGAGGTTGCTGTGAGCTAGGCTGATGCCACGGCACTCTAGCACAGGCAACAAGAGCGAGACTCTGTCTCAAAAAAAGAAATTTTTTTTGTCGTAATCTAACCTAAGCCTATTTGGCATTTGCAAGTGTTCAGTTTAACTATTTAGAAGTTGAGGACTATAGGTCTTCAAATGTGCAACCTTGCTACTGCATGGTATGTTACAATGAAGGACGGTCTTAGACTGAATTATCCCACATGTACAAACATTTATTAGTAAGCAGGCAAAAGAAAGCCTTACAATCTGTTGCAATAAGCTCAGAAAAGTCCCTGCTCCATCTTTTTGAACACTTTAACAAGCATCTTGCATGAAAGTTTCACTCCAGAGCAAATGTTGTCACAATAAACCCATCTAATCTACTTGGGTCAATGAACGAAAACCTTTCTTATTAACGTGGGGGTGGGAGGTGAGCAGAAGGGGCATTATGGAAAGGAGGAGTTCCTGATGTGAAGGACAAAATGCATTGGACAATTAAAGAGATGATTTTTTTTTTTTTTTTTTTTGAGACAGAGTCTCACTCTGTTGCCCGGGCTAGAGTGCCGTGGCGTCAGCCTAGCTCACAGCAACCTCAAACTCCTGGGCTCAAGTGATCCTACTGCCTCCCGAGTAGCTGGGACTACAGGC
>CAUYRT010081495.1:0-27732 GCA_963574885.1 Lepilemur ruficaudatus | reverse complement strand
CAACCTTGTGATACATGTATTGTTAGTCTCATATCAAAAACACGAAGTGGAATTTGAGAGTTTCAGAAATTAGGCCATGATCAAGTTACCAATTGGCATAGCAGCATTTTCTAATTCCAAATTCTTCTCTTTTACTAAACTCTACACACCTCCTCCCTACCTTTCCTTTTGACCAGTTCACAACTACTTTTAAAAACATCATTTAACCCTTTAGTGATAGCTCCTATGGGTTCAGTTTACCAGATTTGACACATGAATCACCTGAAACTGAACAAAATAATCATATAACCTTAAGATTACATTAACGATTTTTTGATAAGTTTATAGCAGTTTTTGCAAAACAGAATCAATAGGCCCAGGATTGTCTCATAAACAATACATTATGTTATATTTCATGGGGCTTTGTAGTCATAAAGAGTGAAAACTTCTGCTTTGTGAAGGCTTTTACTATCAAAAGAGGAGTGAAAGCCATGATCCAGACAGAAAAACTGAAAACTAATAATGATTTCTAACATGAATCATTGCAGCAGACAAGATTCTACAGGCAGAGAAAGCAGGCTGGGATTTGACTAATGAAATTTATATGTTGATGATTGTTTATTTATTCTGAGTGTTCTTTCAGCTTCTGTTGTGTCAAGCACTTTTGCAGCTGTTAAAAGAACAGCTTAGAGTCAGGAACCAAAGGGGAACTCAAGAGCCATGTTTTGTTTTGGAAATTTTGACTATTTGGGCAGATCACACAAAATATTTCTGTCAACCAGTGAGTTAAAGTGTCACATCTAGCCTCTTTGGCCACATTAAGCTCAAGACAGGAGGGGAGCAAGAATTTATGGCCTCTGTTTTAATTAAGTGATATCTTCATGGCAGTCCCAAATGCTCAGGAAGCTGAAAGATAACATTTTCAGCTTTCACTCTTTCTCCAAATTGTATTTTCTACACAAGCAAGACAAATGAAAGACATATTTTCTTAACTACCACATGCTGCTCAGAGCACCACAGTGTGTGAATTTTTAAGTGAAAATGGAAATTGTTTTTATTTCCCTGACTTTTATTTGCGAGATTCATGCCCCACATTTGTGTGCCTTCTGATCAAAAGTGACAGCTAGAAGTAGCAACCCATTTAAGAATGACATATTGTGTTACACTCAGCACATCTCTAGTTTAGAGAATTAGAGAACGAAATATGCAAAGAGAGGAGGGAAGACTCCCATTTATCTTTATTTTTCTGTGCAACCAAGTTAAAAGTAAACTTACATGGTATCATTGCAAATATGATTCAAAATAAACAAATTAATAGGGTTAGGAGCCCTGTATCCATTCCTTTTCTTCCTTTTCCTGAGTATCTTGACTGTGCCAAACTGCTGCCCCTCCACCCCACATGAAAAATCAAGAGAAATAGAGAAGCCACACAAAAGATTAGAGGAAATAGAAAAATTCTCATTAAAAATATCTGAGCTGTGTTTTCATCTGTAAAAACCAAATTGTCTTTGAATTTAATTTCTTTACACAGAGCTACAGAGGCATCATTTAAGTTACTTGAAATTATTTCAAATACTGCTGACCAGCTCAGTTTACAGATTAGTTTGATTATATTTGACTACTAAATCTATATTCAAATCTATTATCTTCATTTATATGAGAAAGAAAGGGAGGGAGATTATTATTCCTTATTCTTTGTTGTATTTAAAATTAGGTTTTCTGGGGGCTATTATGTTTCTTCATAGATAAATGCATGCAGAAAAAAACCTTCCTTGTTCTTATCTTGGACATGGGAATAATGCGATTTTGTTTTGTGCATTTAAAAAGAGTTTTAGAGCAGGGTATTTTACATTGAGTTCTCCTGAAATGAGTCTGTGAGACAAACATTTGATACAGGTGATGTTTGGGGGAAAGTAATCCCAGAGAGCTAAATTGATAGAAGAGAGTAAAGTGTAGAAAGAAAAGCAAATGCCAGGCTTCGTAGGGTCAAAAGGGAAGCCAAGAATAAGAGTTCCAAATCAGGTAGGTAATAGGTTTGTTTACACGATGCAAGGCCGTGTAACTGAGTTGGCCATCGCTACTCTCCTGCAGGAAGTTCTGAGAAGTCTTATAAAATATATATCACATTGTCTGCCTAGGTGATGAAAGGAAAAGCATTTGACCATAGCTTTCTATACTCTCTGGGTCAAAGTTGGCCCTGAAGTGTTAATTTATCTGGATGTCCTGCATGTATATGCATGAATGCTGATCAAGATGCTGCAGAGTTTTATATATGAAAGTGTCAGAAAAGTATCATAACAGAAATCAAGAGGTACCCAGTGTGTTCTGAGGTGAGGCTCTGCTTACTGGTCTGTGCAATACTTGTTTTATTGGGGTTTGCCAGAAGCTCCACTCAGGTTCGTGTACACCATGGCTGAGGCTAGTGTGACAACATCCACTGGGTCATATTGCTTAAGTGACAGAGAAACTGTTACCACAGTCTAGACCTGTGGCCTGAACCTGGAACTATACAGCAGTGGTTTCCTCTGGACCCCACTTTAGACTAGCAGAGTTCCAAGTCATCCATTAATATAGGAACCTGAACTATGGCCCATAGGCTAAATCTGGTATGGTATTTGTTTCTTTTTTTAAGTAAAATTTGGTTGGAACACATTTATAGTAGAACTCATTTGTAATAGAACACTTCAAACCAAAATTCCAGTTTGAAGCATCTGTCTGTCCCCTGCCACCTCCTCTTGCATTTGCTGTCAGTCCAGCTGCACTAATTCACTATTTTCTTTTTTATTATCAGTCATTTGTTTCATCTTCCAAGGTAGCTTCATGTGCTTCATCATTAAAATCATTCACTTGCCAAAATCCTTATGTCTTGACATCTTCCTTCCTTATTCACCTAGCTGACCTCTAACTCTACTTAAACCAACACTTTTTCTACGCTATATCTGTATCTGGGATGCTGAATTTTGCTATGGAAAACTATTCAATCCGGTTAAATGGGCTACCTTTCAATTTATAACCACAAATCTCAAAGGAGCATTCAACACCCAGACAATTCTATTACATTTCCCAAATAAGTGAGAATTTCTATTCCCAGAGACAACTATTTCATATCTCTTCTTTCCTCAAATCTTTCTGATCCCCTAGCAAATCTCAGTTGATAACTTCACTTTATATTTATTTACCAAGATGGAAATAGATAAGGATGACTTAATCGTCATGTAAACAAACCTATAACCTATACTATTTGGAGCTCACATTCTTGGCTTCTCTTCCTGACACTATGACATGTCTATGGTCCTATTAAAGGCTGACTGTATGTTTGTGACCTAGATCCTACCCCTACCTGTCTTCCTAAGTAGTTCAGTCTTTCTGTACTATCTTTTTTTTTCTCTCACACTAACATTTTGTTGTTTTTATACTGAATAATTACATCAATGTGCTCTGGTATCTCAAATCTTACAAGAAAAAAGCCACGCAGTTTTATTTTAAAACTTCACCTTTTATGCTGCATTACATTTTAGCATTTGCCTCTTTTTCTCACCCTTTCATAGAGTAAGTTAAAAGTGACCCACGTTGCTATTTCCTAGTCCTCATCTCCCATTTTCTTTCAAAGTCAAAACTGTCAAAAGTTTCCAACGTATTACTGTTTGGTCATTGAAATGAATGTTTTAGCAGCGGTCCCCACCTTTTTGGCACCAGGGACCAGTGTCATGGAAGACAATGAAACAGTCTTCGTGTCTTGAAGATATGAAGGGAGGTGGAGCTCAGCCTGTGATGGGGAGCGGCTGTAAATACGCTAGCTCACCTGCCGCTCACCTTCTGCTGTGTGGCCCCGTACGTAAGTTTCATGGAAGACAACTTTTCCACTTGAGGGGTGGGGCGGTGGAGCTCTGCGCCCAGCCCTAACAGGCTACAGACTGGTACCGGTCTATGGCCTGGGGTTTGGGGACTGTAGTCTTATAGGAACTTTTTCTTCTTTCCTTAATTTTGCCTATTTCGTACCAATTCCTATAATTCAACTAATTTTTATTAAGATATATACTAACTTTCAACACCATTGTTAGTGCTTAAAAGAAGGGTACGAAACAGAAGACCCTTGCTACTGTAAAGTTTATATTCTCCAGGGGATTGGGCAGGTTGCAGGTGGTGGGGAGAAAGTCATCAAAGGAACAGATACACAGAAAGATCATTTTAGATTTTGCAGAATGTCATGAAAAAATGAAATCTGAGCAATAAGACAGGATGTGACAGGGAAATATTGATTGTGGTTGTCAATTAGGCTGAGCCATGAATGATAAGAAGGAGCAGACCAAAAGAAGATCTCAGATGAAAAGTATTCCAGGCAGAAGTGACAGCAAATGCAAAGGTATGAGGCTAGAATAAGAGTATATGGTGAGAGGGACCAGTAGGACACCAATGTAGCTAAAGCAAAAAGGAGGTGGTTGTGAGACCAGGTGGCAGAGATTGGCAAGAGCCAGGTCATAAAACAAAATGATATGCAGACGATGGTGAAGATCTGAATTTTCTGAGTGCCCTGAAAAACTTTACAAAGGTTTTTTAGCAAGGACTGAAATTATTTAATTTTCATTCCCAAAAGATTAATTTGGCTGCTATTAATAAGTGAATTTTACCTTGACAAAGGTCACTTAACTGAAGAATTCAGTTAAGGCATCAGTGCAGTAGCGTAGTGAGTGATGATAATGTCTTGGACTAGGGTGATGGCAATGAAGAGGTTAAAAAGTGATCAAATCGGGTGTGTGTATTAAAGGTAGCACTGACATTTAAAGCTGGGTTAAGAGTATGTGTGTGTGTGTGTGCACGCGCGCATGCATGTGTTGAGGGGAGTGAGGTGAGGGAAAGAATGAAAGGTACTAAGAAAGACAGCAAGGTTCTTGTTCTTTTACCTTGTGCAACTGAAAGAACGATAGTGCTCTTTACTGAAATGGGAAAGATTGATGGAAATTCATGTTGTGGGGTGGGAGAAACAAATCAAAAAGCTCTGTTTTAGACATATTTAACTTGAGATGCCTATTAGTCATTCAAGTGACAGTTGGGTTTATGAATTTGGAACTCAGGGGAAAACTTAGACATGAGGACATATGTTTGGAACTCCTCACCCAATTTATAGTATTTTAAGCAATGTAACTGGGTTAGATTATATAGGAAGACCTTTTACAGAAATAATGAAATAGAGCTTGAAACCAAGAAAGATGAAGATCCAAAAAGTTAAGAAAAAGTCAAGAGAATGTGATATCGTAAAAAACAAAAAGTAAGTCAGGAATTAGGTAGACTGTGTGGAATTCCACTGAAAAGCATGGAGATCACTAGTGAATTTAATGAGAACAATATTTGCAAAGTAGAGGAGACAAAAGAGTTTAGGACAATGCCTGATACCTGCAAACATTTATGACATTACAGCTAGTATTACCATTATTGTAATTACCATTATTCTTATTTTCACCACAATAGTCATTATTTTTGATTGAATATGTTAGGGGAGTGATGGATCGACAAATCAGTTCCTAATACAGAAAGCAATTTTGTATGCCTGAAAAGTTTACAAGTGGGGAAAAATAATGCACTTAAAATGCTGTGGTTTTTGAACTGTATGTTTTGAATCTCTTTTCCCCTAGTATAAACTGTCTTATAAACAAAGCCTCCACGTGGTTTGGAATACAGGCTTTCTTTATATCATCACAATGTGGGATAGGCTTACTAGGTAATGATAAACTCATCAAACATTCCTCCATATTAAAAACTAATATATTGGCTCTATAAACATTAAACCTTATTTTCCTGACATTTTGGGCTGGATAAAGAAAACAACTCATTTTTTTCCATTGTCTTGATTTAATCAGAAGTAGAATTAAATTTTGGATTATGCTAGTAGTGATTCGTAACCTTAACGTAATTAAAAATTCTGTTTTCCAAGGAATATTTCACAAGGGAGATTAACACCAATGTCCATCCCAGTTTTGACCGCTGGAGTTTATGCAACTTCTTGTGCATGTTGCACACCATTGGATTTTGGCATCTGTGCAAAGAGTTAGCTTCACATCTAGTGAGATAAAGCCTTTTAATCTATTTACAGAGCAAGAATCTTTGGGACCACAGCTTTATAGCCTCTGGTGCTTTGGACCTACAAATAAATCACTCACAAGATAGAAAATTTGGCAGCAAATTTTGAACTCTAAAATAGGCTGTAAACTATTTAATTTTAAAAATTCAATAACTGCTATCAAACACACATGATGAAGATGAATGTATCTCCTGCAATTTTCACAATTGGCACGCCAGAGAATACCTGAAAGACAAGGTCACCGGAGATGGGACTGTGTTCACACTTTTGAATTCAAGTCCTTGATAAATAAAATCTCTTTCCTCAAATCAAAACATACATTCATGAACAAGAATTAACACATAATAAAGTAGCACTGCCAACTCTGAGCAATTCATAGAGATGCCCAATGCAAAACAATACCAAAGGATGCATGTCACATTACTTATTTCAGGGAAATTGCTTCATTATACAATTATACTCCTTTTACATTCAGTGTTTTTATTTGATGTTTATTATTATTTGTCACCCAAAGTGTCAGCCCTGGCAAACACATTCGCACTGTGAAAGCAAATAGCAAGATATTTATTATTGTTATTTTCTTTTGACAATAAGTATACATACTACATATGTATGTAGTATAAATTTATAATAAGATTATAATGAATTTATAATAAAATTATAATAAAATTTTATAATAAAATTATAACTGTGTTCTGCATGAGCACATGAAAGGGTTTTCCAACCAAAGCATGATGTTTCAAAGAAAAACCTGTTTAAATTCTGGCACAGAGAACAAGTTGAATTTCTTCTCCAGGCCAAGTCTTACATGATAAACTCAAATACTTTCTCTGTCTTTGTGGTGAGCTTCGATTAGGTTTAAAAAAAAAAAAAGGATTCACATTATGAGAAATTGTGTGAGGTAGAATGTGAAAATGAGAAATATGTGAGGTATGGCATCCGTTTGGAATCTCTTTCTCTCTAACCAAATTAGAATTTTAACTCTAAATCAGTGGAAGTAAGTTGCCTAATGGTCTCACAGACACCATTGCATAACTTCTCATACCTTCTGGGTATGAATCCTACATGCATTCCTTAAGGAGTGAATTGTGATGGAGAAGCATTTTAAAATATAGTGCGCTAATAAAAAATTTGAGGTAGGAAGGCCAAGAGATTAGAATACAATTGTCATTGAAAAAACAGTTCCTAGGAGCAGGAGGCACGCCATGACATAGGGGCACAAGCAGGGAGGGATTGGTCATGAGGCAGAGGGATGGGAAGGAATTGTAGGGCAGGGGCCGTTATTGTGGCTTTGGTGGGAAGAACATGTGAGGCAGTGTTAGCAGATTTAGAATTGGCTGATTTGAATAATTTCAGTGGGCTCTGGAGTAAATGGGCTGTTTCTGGTTGTCTGGCTCCAGGATGTGGGGGTGATTAGGCCAGTGGGTAGTGGTCCAGACCGTGAGAGCCCAATAAAGGAGGTGGTTGGGGTATGGACTCGGGATTGGTTGGTCTGTATTTGAAAAGTGCTCTCCCAGGAGGAGGACTCCTCTACAGAAGGCAGGAGAGGATGAAGAGGGAGGTAGGAGGCCAAGGCAAGGTGATTTAGGCATATCATTGGGTTGTCCAGAACAGGAATATCCAGCATATGCATGCAGGGCAAATGTTCAAGTTCCAAGCTTACAGAAGCTGCCAACGCAGGTAACACAAGAGAGGTGGCTTACTCTAATACAATGAAAGCATTTAACATATGTAGTGGGTGCTGTTGGTGGCCCACCCTGATTCCCTTTGCATTGTTGATCCAGCTCTCAGTGCTATGAGGATTGGCTGTCGAGTGCTCATAGATTTAACCTTCCCTAGAGAATTGCCCTAAGCCAGGGGTTTTCAAACTTTAACTTGTTTCAGAATCACCTGAAGAGCCTGGCTTCACCCCCAGAGTGTCTGATTCAGTAGCTCTCCTTTCTAACAAGTGTCAGCCTATGCTGACCCTGCTAGTCTGGGGCCATCCATTGAGAACTGACAGGAGTCACCTTTTCTAGGGATTCCTGAGAGGTTACAACCCCAGAGCCAATGACTGCAAAATCCCTGCTGCCCTGTCTTAAACAGAACAGCTCTGTGGAGCTGGCCAATCCCCAGAGGTCCGCGTGGGATCAGGCTGGGGCTAGGCAGCCACGGACTCCACATCTATAGCAAGATGCTTCCCTCACCCAGCGCTGCTTTCCTGCTTCCCACCATGTTTCCCTTAGTAAACTGCTTGCACAGTGGACACCATTCTGTTTTTATTTTTAGGAAACACAGCCTAAGTAATATATTTTTACCAAAATTATATTTTTATTACTGAAACTAATCCAAGCCTTTACCTTTTAAATTTTTTATTTTTAATTATTATGGATACATAATAGTTGTATATATTTATAGGGTACATGGCAAATCCAAGAGTTGTTGGCTTTAAAGAGGAGGTTGAGAGAGAGATTGGACAATTTTAGAGTTTTCTTTAGCCTCATTCCTGTTGATCCTCCAAACACAGCAACGGTTTGGAGAGTGGTCAGTAGTAATCAAAATGCTCAGAAGAATGGGAAGTATAAAAGCAAAAAATAAAAGCAAAAATAAAGTTAAGGTAACTAGGTATTTAATAGGAGAGTAGAATGCAAAAAGGGGGCTTAATTAGTCATCCTTGTCAAGAGTATCTAATGTCTATTTATTGTTAGTGTTGTTTTTACAGGCAAGTTAAAAAGAAATGATTCTGCCTTCTAGCACTTTACACTGTAAGGTATTGTCTGAAAACAAATTTACATTTTGGGAGGGGATGAATTCATGCAGTGAGTATCATGGGCAATATTCTGACATCTAAACTAGCTCCCACAGCTGATTTGTTTCAATTAATAAAATGTAATTAAATTATGTGCATGAATGAATAAATACTTAGTATACGCTTAATAATCTAAATATGTCAGACACTGGGTTAGCGTCTGTCTCATACATTATTTAATCTTTGTGATTAAGGGCTCCAAACAAGTTTCCAAAAAGCAAAAGAAACTGCATTTTTTTAAAGCTAAGGTAAATAAACTTGGTAAAGAGCTTAAATCCATGTTTTATTACTATTTTCCTAACAACGATATATTGTTAGGCAATTTTTATGAATTAATATATGATTGAAATATGATTAATGTCATGCCTGCCACTGATTTTGGCATGTAAGATTGCTACCTCATCCTATTCCAAACTTTAAAAGAGAATTTATCGCATTTAATTCTGATGCTGGTAGGAAAAAGGACAAGCATCTCTGACTTGTATTTTCTTGTTAGAATCCAGAACATGTGATAAATAAGGTGGTAGAATAATGTGAAAAATTTTGAGTTGAGTTTCTTAAATTACTATTATGGATAATTTATTACCTAAATTGTCACCAACCCAGAAGCCTCCAAGGCTGTGATCCAAAAGAGATAATTTTCTGTTTTAGTCTCATCTGATTTTTCTATGATATAACATGTTGCATTGAAAAGAATCTAATATATGTGATTTTAAATACTGGTTTTCCTACTTAATATCTGTTTGATCTAAATCATGTTATAGTTTCTCTGATCTCAATTTCTTCATCTTGATGATGATTATACCCATCTTGTTAGTATAATTGTGAAGATTAGTGAAGTAATTTATGTACATTTCTATATACTATGGCCAAAATATTACATGTTCACAACAAATATTAATTTTTCCTACTTCTAATTCTCTCCACATCTCCTTTTTCTCAACACATATTCTGTGCTCCAATTAAATTAAACTGCAATCTCTGAACACATATGGCACTACCCAGCCTATATGACTTTCTATACCTCAGGCCATTTACTTTATCTGTCTCTCTATATATTTTTGTTCAACTTTTGTGAACCAGTTTTCCTGATTCTCTAATGAAGTTAGGTCTCCTCCTCCTATCTACTCAAGGTCATATCTCTCATGACATTGAGCCTCTTTTGTCAGCCATTATTCTGTAACACACATTATTTTTTCTATGTTATCTAGTGCCATGTTTTATTCTACCTATAGTAGGTGCCCCTCATATACATCTCAGTATAAATTATTACATGAAATAGCAATGATAACTCTATGAGTAGTTACCAGTTTATTTGTCCATCTCCCACCCTGTATCATAAGCTCTTGGCAAGTAATACACATTTATCTCTATAGTCCTGGGGCCCACCACAGTGGTATATTCCCTTTGGTATATTCCCATCAGTATATATATATTCCCATTGGTTGTGCAATAAACTTTTGCAACAGTAAAGAATTTTCCATTGTCAAGACATGTATATCCAAGTCCATAGTTTATTCTACTAATCAGTGAAAGTTTCATCTGTTTAATGATTTAATAATTGAAATCAGTGACTGGTAATCTGAAGGAGGGACATTTGAGAGCAAACCTACAGGCAATGTTGGGGGAACTCTTATTGCATTCTATTCTAAGAGATAGTCATACATATAGTTTATGAGGCCATAGGCTATTAATTCTCAAAAATCTGGAATCCTCAGAGGGTAACTTATAAACCACAGTCAAGTGGAGTTAGAAGCACCTGCCAGGTCATTGGAGTTAAGGTTCCCAGGCCCCCTCTCTCAACTGGTAATCCTTCTATCTTCCTCTTGAATTTACTCAACCTCTTAGCAGCCCTAACTGACTTTTGTGTAGTAGATTTGAATCTAATTCCCTGTGCTGCTCACTATGTCTTGTCATCGTCACTTGGATCTCTTGATTGCTTTATGTTTTACTCCAGAGTGAGATCGCTGTGTTTTAACTCACATTGACATCTGATGCCATACTGTTTTCCATTCATCCTTTTTAGTACTTACCATAGCTTTACTGTCAATTCCTCTTAGCATTACAGCCAGAAGTATCTTTTTTCCCCCTCATTTCCTATAAAATGAACCTATAAAAACATGGATGTGGAAAATTTCTTTTCTTTTCCCAGTGATAACAGGACTCATGCTAGCTTATTTGGGTCTTTGTCATCATTTAGCCACATTAGGTTATTTATTGCGTCTGCAATGTAAGAGATGAGGTGTATGCTTTTCCATAGACTTCTCAGGGGGTTAGCGACTGTAGGATTATCTGAGGTCTCCTCAGGTCCTCATAGGCCATAACTTTGGAAACCAATTCACGGGAAAAATTTGAATCTTCACCTGCCATGTAGAATCCATGAAGAAACACCTGGATAACAATTTTGAAGACATAATTAATTTTGTGATTTTTCTCATAGAGTCTTTCTCCCAAATGAAATCATGTTCAAATCCCACAAAACTTGCATGCGTTGTGACCTTAAAAACAGGAACTAAGTTTATCAACTCTAGAATCACCGTGTCCTGATCCACGATGCAAACTCGATGAGTAGGAGCAAGCATTAGTGACCATAGAAATGGCACTAGTATAAGGTCCATGAAAAGATTTGCATTTTTACTAGAGATGTCTATTCTGTTCCAGGTCCCAAAGGATCTCAATACAGTTAGGAGAAAAATTACAAAATTAATTATGTAAGTGAATATATACTTAGAATATGTAGAGGAATTACAATAAATCACAAATTTAAAAAACTAAAGAATACCATAAACATACTGAAGTCCAGAAAATATATTATTATTTACCAAAAAAAAAAATTTTTAAAACATGCAAACTATAGCTGTATTTTAGAAATCACCTATCAGAAGGGCATAGGAAATGCTGTCTCCAGCAAGCAGGGTTTCCAAAACTTGAAGCATGGACACCACTAAAAATACTTAGAAGCAAGTAGACAATATATGTGGGCAGATAACCTACCTCTTGGCAGAAATAAAATACGAAAGCAGAAAGTATACTTTATTCTTTTTCGTAATACAAAGCACATGAAATTTCTCAATTCAAACACTGACTCCAAAAGACTATACATTGCACTGCTGGAGAACATACAAACAAACAAGCAAACAAACAAAAAAACCAATTTTCACAAGTGTAAGGGGAGAGTTGAAGCATATAACCAGATGTTTCAAGCAAAAGAAAATGGTTTCATTCCAAATATGTTGGTGGGTTCTGTTAACATGAACTGGGCCAAGACTAAGAATAAGGGCATAGGATGGGAAGAGTGGGCAGGCAGAAAGAGGTGAAATAATCATAATGAGAGATAAATTATATAACCTTTCCATAGTCAAATCTGGGCATGCAAGGAAAACATTACTAAAGAAAACAAGTAATTCCTGTTAGACACACACACACACACACACACATTATATAAGTATGACTCCAAATGTTCTGGATGGTTCTGCTTCCATTCTGCTTAGCTTTCTCTTTGTAGACAGATTGTCTGGGTATCATCTGAACTTGCAGTTGTTCTAATAAAAATGTTCACTCCAATCCCTGAAAGGCAAATTGTTTCCATGATCATTGGGGAAATATGCCCTATAAATTATTTTTCTATTTCATCTAATTAGAAATAATTCATTTTCTCTTTAGATATACATAGGAGGTTTGGATAAAAAATAATTCTGTGAGATGCATAGTTTTAAGTTACATTTGTATTATAGTTTTTAAGTATAATACTGTTTTTAAAGGCAAATAAAGCTATATAACTCTTCATTGCAGTATATTTTAACTTTGTGAATTTATGGGTCTTACAGACAAGGCTTGAATAATAGATGAAAACCGTACTTCACCTTTTGTTTAAAATTTAAAATCAAGATGCATTTTGCTTTCATCTCAAGTGTTAGTAGAAGAGGTGAGAAACATTATTTTCTTAACTCTGAAGTCCAATTGCATGGCCAATCAAGGCTGATTGATTGGACATGTCAAAAAGAGTGGCAGCTGATATCCTCCAGTCTGCTGACCTTGCTTTTCAGAAGACAGATTAAACCAAGCTGTCTCTTTCTAATTTCAAATGGATTGGGAAAATAAAAATCTTTGTGCCTTGATCCATTATAGGTCTTGTGCTTAATTGATCTTTGACTCATTACTGCAGCTGAACAGCTTAGTGACACTGACATGAATACTTGTTTACAAAATAGTAAGCCAGGATACCTGTTCATCATTAGCTTTGAAACAGAAAAACAACTTAATAAACTGATAAAAACAAATTATAAGACAATTATAAAATATCCCCCAATGAAGCAGTATCCTATATATTTACCTTCATTTAAAAGTTATTGGTAGCAGGGATGAGTTGCATAAATTGATATTCCCCATAACCTAGCATATTTGCTGACAATTTTTCAATATTTAATTTGGGCAGCAATATCAGCTTGCTACAATGCAAAAACAATTCCTGTGTAGAACCAATGTACAATGACTGTGTACACTGTACAACTTACTACTGTTTGGTAAAATAATGAGTTGCTTACTACTTCAAACTACACAAGACTTTTGGATAGCTGTATAGCTTATATTCATTTTCAGGGTCCATTTTCATTATAAAAGCAATTATTAAATACTTGAAAATAAAATTTTGTTTCAAAATTACTATGAACAAAAAGTTATCAGTGTTCTCTCTCATGGGACATGCTTTTTCTTTATTTCTTGCAAATTGAAAGTATTATGTCTTCCTTGTGGAATTTACATGAATAATTGGAATTTATTTGCATGATAGAGGAGTTAATTGTCATTTGATAGATTTATAATCTGAGCATAATACAGATAGTCCCTGGCTTACAATGGTTTAATGTATGATTTTTTGACTTTACAGTGGTGCAAAAGTGATACTCAGTAGAAACTGTACTTCAAATCTTGAATTTTGATGTTTCCCCAGGCTAGAGACATGTGGTATAATACTATCTCATGACATTGGCAGTAGCAGAGAGCCTCATCTCCCAGTTAGCCACAGGGTTACCTTCATAAACTGAAACTCCACAGTGTACTGTGTTGACAGATGATTTTGTCCAATGCTGATATAAGTGTTCTGAGCATGTTCAAGGTAGGCCAGGCTAAACTATGATGTTTGGTAGGTTAGGTGCATAAAATACATTTTTGGTTTGTGATATTTTCAATTTATGATGGGTTAGTTGGGACATAACCCTATTGTAGGTCAAAGAACATCTGTATATTCATTCTCAAATTATAAAATGTTATATGCAATGAGAAACATATGGATAATATACCATGGGGATTAGAGTATTCTCCTTGTCAAATATCACATGTAGGAACTCACTAATTTTTTGCCTATTTACTATTTTCTATTAGGAAAATAGGTTTTTCCTTAAGGAATTCTCAAAAATCCTTAAGACAGTGTTGAAATACTTAATGACATAATGCAGAGAGAGACAGAGTGAGAGATAGAGAAATGTTTTTAAGCTGCCTGTTCACATGCTGTGATATATAGTTATCATTCTAAATTTCACTGGATCTAAAACAGCATCCATTGCAAAATGCAGTCTTTTTAATGTGTCAACATTAAAGAGAACACTCTGCTGATTAAATTGTGACACAATCCTATGATACCAACAATTATAAGATACATGCTGATTTCAGAAATATAAATGTGGAAAGGAAAATGCGTTTTAGACTAGATGAATGTTGGTAACTTCTTTTAGATGTAGCACAACCCAAAATGATTCTTGTGAGCAGCATGAGTATGAACAAGAAACACAGAATCCTGGTTTTCCTCTTCACTTGTGCCTCAGTTTCCTTTGGTGAATCATCCTCTTGATTATTTCTGACCATTCAGTCCTTAGACATCTCTTCTCTGTCTACTCTCACCCTATGAGAGATTTTACCTAATCTCATAGCTTTAAATATCATCTATATGGTGGATGGACGAATCTTCAGTTTGTTACTTTATCTCCAACCTCTCTCTGATCTGTATATCCAACTGCTGGGTAACGATCTCCCTGGATGGATAAAAGACATCTCATAATTCTGGGTCTGCTATAGACCTCTTGATTGCTGCTCCTCCCTCTGATTCTTTTAATCTCAGTAAATGGCACCAGCCATCCAGCGGCATAGTCTACTTCAGGAGCCTTTCTCGATCATTTTCTCAAACCTTATATTCACTCCTCTTAGGTCTAACTTCAAAATTTGTTCAAAATCGGTCAACTTTCCAACACCGTTGCCACTCTCACCCTAACCCTAAATACTCTCAGCTTTCTCAGATGTTTTCGCTTTGACCTCCCAGTTGGGCATTCTGCTTCTGCACATCCTCACATTATTCACAGTGTAGCCAAAGGGATATTTCTGTGCAGGATATTGTCTTCTCTCCTCACCACTGCCCTGTGATACTGGGTCTGGTAGAGTAAGGAGTGGAAGTCTGTCTGCAGTTGAATCGAGGAGTACTGAAGGTTTATAAAGCTGAAAGACTTTTGGTATTTTTTCAAGAATAAATATGTTTTAGTAAAGAACTGACTTGAGACTATTTTTTTTTTAGGTCACTGTTGTTAACATCTTTCATATAATAGTCAGTTAGAATATACGCTTCTAATAGTCCCTGACCAACATGAAAAACAAGGCATTCCCAATCTCAGGCACTTTTCAGATGGTGGTTTCCCTTTGTTTGTCAGTCTGACAATTCTGAAGTTAATGATCTACCACACATCAAGCTCTAGGGTGGGGAAGATGTGTACCAGACAGCCACGCAGATTGCTGTCTGGACGGCTGAACCTAAGGCTAGGAATTTGGTGTCAGCGTTCCTCATTGCTTTCTGACTGTCAGGCTTGTGAACAGCAGAATAACTGTTGTTACTGAAATTCATCACAGAATACTCTTTCCAAAACTTACGCTGAGGCAGTCGGTGAAATTGGCCTCTGTAGGACAGAGGGTCATCTGTCATTTTGAAAGAAGCTTGTGTGTGCTCTGGGGCTCTAAAGGGGTTTCTTAAATATGAAATATTTATGTGAAAATGGGGATTGAGTGTGACTTTGTGCCTGTGGAACACATTATGGTGCTATTTTTGCTGAAAGGCAGAATGTCGGTGGTAGATAAAGCAGCCCGGCTTCGGAATCTATCCTGGTCATGTGATTTTCTGTCCTCACAATTCCCACTTGACGCTGCGTGCTCCTCCTCCGCTGCTGAGAGCTTGTCACCCTCTACTCTCAAGGAGGTTACTGGTAAGTGCACTGCAAGTGGAGAGACACCAATTATAAAGGCTGCATGTGATGAAATGACCCTCTTTTCCTCTTGGTAGAAATTATGTTTCCTAATACCTCTGCGATATTAAGCAACTTTTGTATTGAAAAATGTGGTCCATCTTCAGACCATTTATCTTAGGTGAGCGTGAAGATCCTGAAGGTTTGAGGATGTGGGTGGAACTAATGACTCTAGCGAGGGACAGCTGGGTAATATTTAATCTTAGGAAGTGTTAGTCAAAGAAAGAGAAAACAATATATCTCAAGAATTTTGTGCATTTTGACAAAGGGGACCAAATGATAAATATTAGTAGAAGAGTCAGTTTGGCAGAGATGACTTGGCTAGTCAGGATCACTTCAGAACATTTAGCAAGTTCTAGGCTGATAGTGAACACAAAGTAATTGAAGAAGAAACTACATCTCACAAGCACTTTGTCATTTGAAACTTGGGGATAATAATGGAATAATGGCTAATTTACAAAATTATGAGACCTCAAAAGAGAAAACACAAAAGAACCTGGTAGATTGTGAATGGTAAGGCAATATTCAAAAGTTTTTTTGTGTTACTTTTATTGAGTTTAGGTGAACCTCAATTATTGCCATAGCATCCAAAGATATGTTGAACTTCAACTTATGAAGAAAATGGCTAATTGGATACTTATTTGGATTTAGAGAATCAAATATAATCTATATCTACATTATCTATCTATCATCTATCTGTCTATCTATCTATCTATCTGTCATCTTTGTGACATACATACACACGTATTCTCTTACCTGTTTTTTTCCTGAAATATAGTAAAAGAGATCTGGTCAGGAACTGGTCTGAAGAAATAAATTTTCCTTAGGTGAGCCCACATGATAAGATTTAGTGATTCAATCAGAATGTATTTAGAACAAGTAACATTTTATTTAGGTAAATGTTTCTAGGAAACTCTGATGCCGGCAGCAATACTTTCCTACTATATCTCTATCATAGGGTATATAAAAAATGACAATATGTATATGGCCCACAGGTGTAAAGAATGTTTCTCACAGCTGGAGGCAACTAGCTAAATGATTAATGGCACACAAACTCTGCCTGGTGGCCTAAAAGCTGAGGAGATCAAAATATTGGAATATGCTGCTCAGAGATCTCTGGCTTTAGGTTTGAAAATAATTACAGCCTGGCAGGATGACTTACTAGGTTGGAACAGTCACCAGATCTCTCTGAACTTTTATTTATTTACTAGGTTGGAACAGTCACCAGATCTCTCTGAACTTTTATTTTATTTCTATATCTGTTAAGACTAAGATAATAATTCTTTCCCCAACTACCCCACATAATTATATGAGGTTCAAATAACATGGTGTCTGTGAAAGATGAAGAAGTAAAGCATTATATAAATGTTTGATATTAATACCAAACATAATTTGGATTTTTACTTATTTATCAAAGTTTGGATGCAGTTGAGCAACCTGGAGAATTAACCGTAATTAAAAATAAAGAAGTTCTGTAACGGAAAGTGGTAAAATCATATTGGGAAGAATGGAAACAAAAGAGAATGAACATGATTTTATTAACATATTTGTTGTTGAAATTGCCACCATCCAAATGAGATGGGATTTTTTAAAAAAATAAAAGTATTTTCTCATATTTTTGAAATATAAAATTTCTGGTCTTATTTTACTGTCTTATCTTTAGACATCTAGTCTTTGAAAGTCAATCTAGAGCATACTGTATTAAAATGTTGGGTCAGAACCTGTACTCTGTACTACTTTTTGGAGGAGACAACTGCTGAATCTCTTCTTCAGCCGAATGTTAAAATAAGGCTTTCTAAAGAAACCGTTAAACTTATAGCTCACACATTAAATAGTCCTCTGTTAATATTCCGAGATAATTGCAATCCTAAAAGGTTTACTTTGGGGGTCATAAAGTAGATTTGTTGAATAAGAGACTTACTTTTAAATTCCCTCCCTACCTTTTCTTATAGTACAAGCAAAAATAATACAAGGAGGGAAAAAGAAAGTGGGAAAAAATTCTGTTTAACCTTCTTCCGAACTTGCCTACCTGAAAAATCTAGCAGGGGATGGTCTGATGGTTAAGATTGATGAGCACTGTCTCTCCTGGTTGAAGATCAAGTCTGTCTCATTTGTAATTTTCTCAGTACCCTTGGATAAGGAAGAAGGGTCCTGAGGCTGAACACACCTGCTTTCACCCTTGGAGCCAGTGAGAACAACCTCTGCTCTAACTAGGCAGACCCTCTTTGCCAGATGAGCAAGGAGCATAAAATACACAGGAAAAAAAAAAAAGTCATGCAATGCCACAGAATAGAGGGTTGAAGAGAGATGCCATGGTATTATTATTTTATATCTAACTTCATGGTAATCCCCACTTTAATAAATCAAAATGCGCTGTCATTAAAATGTAGAAAGGCTCTTTGGAGATAGCATAGAACATTTTTATTAATAAAATCAATGATTATGTTATCAATGTGAAATTTTAATTTAAGCAGTTGTTTTGCCATATGCAGCCTTGGTATATTATTTTGAATTTGTAACACTGGAGAAAATAAGCTATGCAACTTATATCCCGAATATATTATTTTGCATTACTTTTAAGTTCTTTAAATAAGATCTAACATGCTTTTACTGAACACAACTAGAATAATATATGTTTAAGTTTGGTTCTCTCAGGGCCCTGAGTAAATGATAAAGTGGATTCAATTACATCTATTCAAAAATAAAAGTTGTATATATTTTCACATTAAATAATAGCAAGGAAGAAAATTATCTATGGATTATATAAAGTGGACTAGGAAACAGATTGTAAGAACAGGATAGAAAACCACATGTGGTATCAAATATTCAGAATCAGAACCAATAGGATCTCATTTTTTTGGCAAACTCTTGGATCTGCTTTTTCAAGTTGCCTTGGCATCCCCCTTGTCAGTTGCCAGAGAACAATTTGTCACTTTTGGTACTAAGAAAATAGGAGATCAAATTTTTGTCTGATGCATAGAATGCTATATCTTTCTAAAGATGCCTGCTCTTATTTCCTGTGTGTACAGGTATGAGTGCAAAAGAAAATGTAGGCCTGAGGGGCCTTATCTTAATGGTTGTGAGGCTTACTGAGATGAATTATTTGTTGTTTTCCTCAATTTTATGTGATTTAAATGGTTTTTTTAAGTTTTAATTTTATTTCAGAGTTTTATGAGAGTACAAATGTTTTGGTTACATAAATTGCTTTTGCATAGTTTGAGTCAAAGTTGTAAGTGTACCCATTATCCAGATAGTGTGTATTCTACCCGTTAGGTGTGAATTTACTCATTGCCTCTTCTCCCCCTTCCCACCTACTTAACAAATGTTTTTTTAAACATCTGTCTTCAAGCTCCTTGCATTTGTAAAATACCTATTATGATATAAGCTCGAAGGACATTTCTAATGACCATTCTTAATATTTCTTTGTCTTACTTTCTTCTGAACTTCTGTTTCTTCCCTAATTCTACCAAAAAACATAATTGTAGAAGGATTCTACAGAAAGCAATGAGTGACTTAGGGTCTGATAAGATGAGGAAGAATCTTTGAAAACTCTAAAATGGGAATAGGAACCAGGAAGGAAGAAAGACAAGGTACCCAGAATCAAAACACAATAAACCTGTTTCTTTCTGTCCGCCCAGGATTTTTGCTTAGGCAAGTCTATTCTGAAATACTGATTATGTTTTGGTTTAACAAAACAGATAGTTCATTCGTGGAAAGCTGGCGGTCCAAACTTACGGGAACTGCACAGTTACCTGCCTTTGTGAGGAGCCGCATTCTCCAAAGATATGCCATAGAGGAAGATAAGCAAACTCAGGCTCCCTGAGAGCCTAATCACATAACTGACTTAGAGGCAACTTTGAAAGCTGCCAGGGAAACTGTTTGAAAAGCCTGCCAGTGAGTCAGATCCCACTGCTAGTGAAAGGTCTTTCAAAGGCTGGCATCTGGGTTCTGTGATTGCCATTCAGAAAGGGCTGCCGAGATTTCGGCTTTATCTCTGGTGATCATGTGCTCAGGCCCGTACCAGGTTATTTGGACTGTGATGACTGTTGTCTTGATTGACAATGAAAACCTATCTTGCAATTTCACTTCTGAATATGATTCTTTTAAGCTGTCTTTTTTATTTATTTACCATTCTGCTTTGACTTCAGCCTGTGTTTTCTCTGTGCTATGAATTGACTAAGATCTCTCTTTTTCACAAAATGGGGGGGTAAAGCCAAAAACCTAGCAAACCTAGCTTTTTGTATACTTGTGGCTAGTAAATCTCATAAAACTTCACATCCTCTCTGTTTTAAACCTTGTTTTGAGAAAGCTCTTTTATCAATGAAAGATCCTCCTATTTGTTTCTTTCAGAAATTTCTTAAATTCACCTTCAAAAAGCAACTAGTATCATGTAGCTACTAGTTATATTTTGAGTTATAAAAAAGCCTGTTGCATTTCCCACCCCGACACCCACCCCCACCAGCACCACAACACTCTCAACCACATTCCATGGTTGATGTGGTCTCTCATGGAAAGTGTTATGTCAATAACAAAAGTATTCATGCAGCTGTTTTAGAAAAGCTTTTGTTCTAATCTATCACAGGCTTGACTAAGGAAGTTTCCTGTGCTGCATTTTCTCATTCACCCACCATGGAATAACCTTGCAGGCAACTCAATCCACTCCCTCTGCATATCTTACTACATTCACCTTCTTTTGCCTTCCTCTAACAATTCCTGCTAACAGCATCCTCTGCAATTGCATATAGTCAATTAGACAATTGCATATACCTGGACTCCCTTCTCAGCAGGTGCCGCCATCCTCCTTCAAGTATGTGCCATTAGCTACTCAATCCTTATTCTGTCGTCTTCCTCCTAGGCTTCACTTTTGTTGTTGGCTATAGATCATCCTCTTTTCCCCACTTTATGATTTTAATCCATTGTATAAAAGCAATTATGATCTCAATATTAGCTACTTTGTTATTAGTCTCACTAGTTTGTGGCTTCTGTAATGATCTTCATGAAAGTATACAAAACTCAATATAAAACCAATGTATGAAATTGAGAAAATGCCACCTGAATACTGGCGTTTTTCTGAAGTCCATTCATTTTGTGATTGAGAGTGTAATTATTGTACACAGAACTATAGAGTAGTAGTAAACAGATTTTGAAAGAATTAGTGATTGCTAAGGTATTTTACCAATCAATATCTGAATATATAGAACTATAGCCACGGAAAGTCTAAATATGATAGCTGCAGGTGTTTATTTATCTTTTTAAAATTATTTGAAATGGTAACTGAAGTTTTTACTTACATTTAAAGGAGAAATAAGACTGGAGATGTGGCTGTTGCCATCCTTAATTAAAACTCTTCATATTCTGGCTTCTATGACTTGGCAACTAATAGCTGAACCACTTAGTCCTGAAGCAAAGTTTGCTAGTTGATGAGCTACACCCATTTTCAAAGAGCATCCAGCCAAACTTTCCATTTGAGGGAGCAGCTGATTACGGAAGCTGACTAACATATACAACAATGGAGTAAAAGCATACCTACTATTTAACCCAATTTCTAATTCTTATAGACAAATGGTCAAGGATAATTAGACAAAAGAAAAAAATCAACAACAAAGAAGAAAAAGACAGAACAGCTAATCTAAATGACCAACAATTACAAGAGTAAGTAAAGAATTAGGAAAGAATTGAAAAATTCTTATTGATATACACAAATTTATAAAGAATCAAATTCTATAAATAGTTGACATTCAGAGACCAAGAAAAAACCCTTTGAAATTGAAATATATATATATATACACACACACATAACACATACACAAATGTAAATCTGGCAGAATGCAGAATGCAAAGACTGAAAAAGGAGGTAGAAAATATAGTTGTTAAAAATATCAGAAAAAATAGAGGGATATATTTTATAAGAAATATTCGAGTTAATTTCTCATTGTTGAAGATAAATGAAATTCTTCAGATTACATGGCCTTACATGGGCCTGTAGAATAAACGAAGAGAGACCCATTTGTTGAAAAAACTAGCAAAACATGACCTGTCATCTATAAAGATACAAGTGTTGAATTGGCAGTAGATTTTGATCACTAATTGGAATGATTGAAGAGAAAGAAGCAATGTCCTCTGAATTTTAATGGAAAATAATCATGTACCGGTTTTCAGCCACTTATCTTTAAAAGCATAAGGCACACTAAAGTCATTTTCAGACAAGAAAACAGAAAGATTGCCTTACTCGTTCTTTCTGAGAAACTTATTTGAGGTTGTACTTCAGCAACATTATGGGAGAAACTAAGAGGAAAACAAGTAACAGTGCGATTATTCTAGGAATACTAAGAAAAGTATTTTAGAATGACAGCTCTGCAATGGGCCTAAAATAAAAGAGCCACAAATAATAGCAATAATAATACTAGATAACACTAATTACAGCTTGTTTTGTGGAAAGCATTCAGCACATTAGAAGGCCCTGTTCCAAGTTCACTTGCATAAACTGAATCCCTCTCACCAGTATCAAGAGCTAAGATTATTATTATCAACATTTTACAATGAGGGAAACCAAGGCACACACATAACTCAGACGACTTTCCCAAGCGGTAGAGCTGAATTCAAGCCCAGACCATCTGGTTTCTGAGTCTAGAGGCAGTCGGTGGTTCTGGGGGAAAAAATGTCTTTAAGAAGATTGGTGATTTAGTTAAGAGGGTAAGTGCTTCTTCTCTCAATAAGAAAATGGTGAAAGATAACTAGATCATTCATGGAAAAAAGCATGTGTGGTCTTTGAATGAAGAGGAATCTAATTTGACATGTCGCTGGTACACTGCATAGACCTCAGTTGGTTTCTGGATTGGCTTGAGAAATTAAAGATAGTCTGTCTCATTTTTTCCCCCCAGCTCTCCTGCTTTTTTTTTTTTTTTTTAAAAAAAAAAAAAACCAAGTTAAGCCTTCTCTACTCAAATTATTTAAAATGGAATCAAGGCTTATTTATTTGTGGTGTTGTGAACATAAAGAAAAAAGTAAAACAGCTCAAATGTCACATTAAATCTCCATCATTAATGTCAACATAAGAGCTTTTCTTGTTTGAGGATTGTTATCTCAGCATGAATGTGCTGGGAAATAAAAAGTGGTAGTCACTCCTTCTGCACCATGGTTAGACAGATTCTGGCCACTGTTTTGACTTAGTAGCTTTTTCTCCAGTGCAAAGTTGTAAGAGACAGAGACGGGTATTAACAAACCAACTAATGTGTCAAGCTGTGCCCCAAGAATCATGCTTTCTCCCCGTTCTTAGAGTGCACTAAGGAGCCTTACTCCCCAGCAAACCAGGGCCCTTGCAAGTACCTCAGAAACAAATCAATTCCTGATTGCTTTCTTTTCTCTAGTACTTTTCTGGTACTACTATACCAGAAAGGGAAGGGAGAATCAGAAGGATGGGTGGGGCACTCATATTTCGTTGCCTTATTTGCTCCCAACCCAGGCTGAGGAGAAAGTATCCCATTTTTTTAAATTGCTTTTTCTGTTTTACGGAGACAAGTGCAGTATTAGCAGAAGTCAAAACATTTTATTTGAATAGTTTATTTTGATTATAATAAAATTATAAAATTTTGCTTTTCATTTCTAAGAGGAAGTTTATAGCTATTTATCTATTCATTGTAGAAGAAATCCCACATATAGGCAAACATATCAAACATATCTACTTTAACTTTTTATCTTCTGGGCAATGCCCTATAGGAAAGACATACAGTCATGTTCTTATGCAAGGTATTTGGGTAAAACCTATATTTTTAGCCATTTTTCATATTAATACACTTTTGGTCAGTTTTAAATAGAATTTTCAAGCACAAAAAAGTTGGATTCCAATTCTTACCTGTGCAACAATTTAAAGTGATTTACATTTCTTTAAGACAAAGCTATAAGAAGATTCAGGGAATATGAGAGTCTGAGAATTATGGCTTGTAACAAAATTGGTAGAGAAGAAGGATTTATGCATAATTTGTGTAGTTACATATAATATACATTATATCAATACTAAAGAGAGTACTGAGTCTTGGTTTATGTCACAGTCTTATCATTTAAAAAAATTTGTCTTGATTATTTCATTTAAGCTTAATCCCCTGGCTTTTAAAATGGTGATAATGCGTGTTCCACCAGCTCACGACGTACTTATAAGGATGACAGTTAGTTCACAAATGCTTTTATAACTGTTAAACACTGTGTGAACATATGTTTCAATATCATTTATTTTATGAGAATATTTGGGTATAATATTTCTTCTGAAATGTTGATCTTCAGATAGTAGGCCTTCTGACACCATTAAGACAGACTCAGTTTATCAGACAGCAGAGGGAAGGCAAACTGTTTGGAATGTTCTGTGGATTATTCATATTCTGTATTAGTAAAAAGCTTAATTTTTGTATAAAACCTCATGTGAATATTGTCAGATTCCACTTTCACCTGCTTACCTTTGCATCTGCAGTGCTGTCTGTTTGCAATGGATTTGGTAAGTTGGCTAAATGGAGACATAATACTTTGCTGAGTGCTGGAATAATTTCATGGCCTAAGAGAACTTGAGTGCCCTCTTTTTCTATGAAACATATTTCTAAATTATTTCAGTGGCAATTTAGAGCACATACTGGATTTTGAAAGTGACCTAGGTTAAGTTATTTAGTGAACAGTGAAATGTTTTTCCTTATCTTAAAAGCTTGCAATATCCTAGTTTCTATGTACAGGTGACAGCCTTCTTTACTCAAGCCTGATGGCCAATTTCTCTCTTTGTAGTTTCTGTTCTCTAAGGACTCAGTGATGCTTGTATTGCTTTCATTGAAGGTTTTAACCCAGTTCCCTGTAAGTGCTATCTGAGAAACTGCCATTGTCCCCAAAGTTTTTATTCTTATTGACTTGAAGGGACACTAGTATGTTTCAGTACATATCCCTATGGCTTTTTGCTTATGAGTTGATGGAAGTTTCAGATATATTCTTTATGATTAGATATATTACTCTGTAATTAGAACTTAGTGTCATTATAGGAGTAGTGAGTGGCAACTGAACATTTGTTTTTGGATGTTTATTATACAAGCGTAATGCAGATTTCAGTAGAAGGCTGAACTTCTAGAATATATAATAAATGAACTTTTATATAGAAGAGTTACCAGAAAAAGGTTTAGCTATTATAGATTGTCCATATAAATGATTTTCAATGGGACTCTATAATTGCTCTATATAATATTCCCAATTAACTTACATTAAATTTCAATCGTTTCTTGTGTTTCGGTATTTCCGAGGAGGGTGTCAGGGTGTGTATGTGTGTGTAGGTGCCCTTTGAAAAAAAGTATCATTTAGCTTCTGCCTTCAAATACAGAAAAGGAACATAATACTATTTTCAATAAAAATTATATTAGAGCTATATTCTTTACACAAATGGATAAATGTGTCATATTCAAAAGGCTCTATTATTGTACATCCAAGGAAGGAAGCAGTAGCCACAGGGAGAAGTTATTGTGCTATGTCACCAGCCATTTATTTTATCAAGTGTCTTTAAAATATCTGTCAGTTCAACCTATTCGTCTGCATGCAGAGCTCACATATACAGTTGTGCTCTCTGTGTTCTCACTCTTGTTTGAAGATTACACATTTTCTTCGTAAATATACTCTCCGTACCTGTTTCCTATTATCTTTGTGTGACTGATAAGGTATGTTACTTTCTTATCCATAAGACCATTAGAAATTATTTAATTCATATTAATGAATTTTTTTTGGGAATTTATTAGATAAGCAACTCTCTAAAGGAAGGTGACTTGTACATTTAATTAAATTTGAAAAGAAGTTATAAAATACATTTGCCAGATGAATTTTTTTCTTTCCCTAATTCCCTACTTCCTCACAAACATGTGTTACAACTTATAATAAAGGACACATAATCAAAGAGACATTAAAACAAGAGTTAAATAATAAACCAATATTATGTCCTCTTTCTAAATTACCTAAGTATATTCTAGAAAAATAGCTTAGAGGCATGAAAATATTAACAGTAGTTATTTCTGCATTACAGTAATGTTGACGATTTTACTTTCTTCCCCATAATTTCTGCATTCAAAATGCTCAACAAGTATGATCAAGACAACATTTTAAAAAAACAAATATTAGTACTATTTTAATTTAAAGTTTTAGTAAAGAAATTATTTGGGGGAAAAAAACTCATCTGAACACTACAAAAAATTATGGCTGCATCAAATCCTTGGTGATTCCAACTCCATGAATCACAGAAATCATAATATATTAAGATCAGACCATGCAAGTATTTTTTTTAACTGATTAGTACAGTGGGTCCCAAAAATATTAAAAGGATTTTTCTAGTGTCTCAGTAACTGGATATATTAATAGGATTCCTAGCCTTTTAACAAGAGGTTTTAAACAGTAAAATCTTCCCCTTGTTAGGGGGAGATACTTTTGGAAATACTCCTACACCTTAAGTAAAGTTTTAAAAAAATCATATTTCATGCTTTCCTTTACTTCTTTTCTTCTTAATTTTCTTTCTCAAATGAAAATATCCATCTTCTCTCTATAACAAAGGACAATACAGGAAATAGAGAAATCACACTGAATAAATTCTTATTTCTTCCACATGTTCTTATTCATTTCATTCTCTGGTTAAACAATTTTCTGAGGGCTTACTGCTTACGAAGTAATGGATAGTAATTAAGTAATGCTGGATAATATGGGAGATAAAAGGTATGAGATTTGGAGATGTTGTTTAACTTTCTTTACTTGCTAGCTAAAGCTCTCTTAAGGCTGGAATGGTGAAGTCCCATCCCCTTCATTTGAACAGAGCTTGCCAAGGGAAAAAGCCAACACAGAAGCAGTATGTAGCGCTGAGAGCTGGAGTGAGAGGCAGACTCCTAGTGGTATTATTTAACCACCTGAACCCAAGCTATGCGCAGAACCTGGACACTCCTGAACTTTCATTTACTGGTTTTATACATTTCCTATTGATGGTTAATATGAGAGATTTTGTTTTGTTTCGATCATTTTTATTTTAAAAAATTCTTGACTCATACAGGGACCTTATCATCAGCTTCTGTATTAGTCTTCTAGGACTGCTGAAACAAAGCGCCACAAATTGGGTGGGTTAAAAAACAGAGATTTATTGTCTCCCACTTCTGAAGACTAGTTGTACAAGATCAAGGTGTCAGCAGGGTTGGTTCTTTCTGAGGGTTGTGAGGAAGAATCTGTCCCATGCCTCTTGCCTAGCTTCCGTTGGATTGCTGCAATCTTTAGCATCCCTTGGCTTGTAGGAGCATCACTCCAATCTCTGCCTTCATCTTTGCATGGCATGCGCTCTTTGTGAGCCTGCCCCCAAGTTTCCCCTTTTTATTGATTTAGGGTTCACCTAATGACTTCATTTTAACTTGATTACCTCTGTAAAGACTCTATATAGAGATATGATTCAACATATTATAGCTTTCAGCTTGAGACTCAACTGGGATGAGCCCTTTTACATTTTGAACCTTCAAAGCAGTAGAGTCTAGATCTTAGAATTGGTATTTCAACATGAAGACCTGAGGCAATTCCCTTCTACTCTGACACTTATTGGAGAGTATCAGACTCTGTTACCCAGAGGGTTCCCTCCT